>JAXGGA010001787.1:0-140140 GCA_038373865.1 Uloborus plumipes
ATTTTTTTTCTACAAAAATTTTTTTTTATCAGAAAACTCCAACTTCAAATTGGCACTTTTCAAAATATTGGCTCGGCTACAGAAGCTGACCCTTCATTGCAGTAATAAATGGTGGGATTACTAAGATGTTTAAAGGAGGTATTCAAAAAGCTTTGACGGCAGCCATACATACAACCAGCATTTTTTTTATATACTGAGGCTTGTTTTGATAGCTTTTTACTATTTCTAGAAGTCATTTTGGCTATTTAAACAATTAAAAGCAGTTCACTTTGTGTTAAAATGAGTAAAAAACCGAAAAAGCGACGTTTAAAAACACAAATAGATGAAGTTAAAATTGGCAAACATGTTTCAAAAGCATAAAACTTCCTTCTTCAGTGCCAAGCAAGAAATGGAAAGAAACATAGTGCCGGGAGAGTTTAAATAGCAAAGGAGCAAAAGCTAGGCCAATCAGGTGTCAGCGTGTGCCGAGCCCTGATTTGGCGTTGCGTTGTCAGAAAATTTAAAAGCATGAAGTAAAATTGGCGAGATGTGTGGAACTGCAAAAGATTCGTTATAAATATTACTTAATTTTTATGAACATGAAAGGCTTCTAAGAAATCCAACTCGCCAACAGTTGAAGGTCTGCAAATAATTTTAGCTTCGGAGAAAACAAATCTATGGCCCATTTCCCAACAGTGTTTCGCGATTGAGGATTTTGAGAGTTCTTTCTTTTTAACATAATTTTCATGTTCCTTTAACCTAAATTTTAGCGCCCGAACTTGAAAGCAATAATTCTTTGCCCTTTTTGGACGTACTGATTTCAAAAAACAATAACCAATTTTCCACTACCGTTTACCGAAAACCATTTGCTGTTTGTCTTCCTCCACATTCTCGCTCCTGTCATCCCATAAAACAAAAAATGTCTGCTTTTTACACGTTTGTTAACCGCGCTATTAATATATGTTCCGACAAATCACTTCTCAATGATGAACTTAATTTCTTAAGGAGTGTGGCCGTTGACAGAGGTTATTCTTATCAAATCATTGACAATGCTTATAATAAACTTTCGAACCGCAGTGCATCCCACAAAAAACCCCGTGTTCCTTCTACCAATTTCGTTGTCTTACCATTTTATTCAAAAATCTCTCCTCGCATTTCCAGAATACTCAGCAAGTTCGATTTTCATGTCATTTACAGACCCATCAACAAACTAACTTTTTCCAAGTTAAAAGACCCCATCCAACCATTTGATCAGTGGGGCATTTATCACATAAAATGTGAATGTCAAATTGGTTACGTCGGACAGACCCGAAGGGCGCTAAAATTTAGGTTAAAGGAACATGAAAATTATGTTAAAAAGAAAGAACTCTCAAAATCCTCAATCGCGAAACACTGTTGGGAAATGGGCTATAGATTTGTTTTCTCCGAAGCTAAAATTATTTGCAGACCTTCAACTGTTGGCGAGTTGGATTTCTTAGGAGCCTTTCATGTTCATAAAAATTTAAGTAATATTTGTAACGAATCTTTTGCAGTTCCACACATCTCGCCAATTTTACTTCATGCTTTTAAATTTTCTGACAACGCAACGCCAAATCAAGGCTCGGCACACGCTGACACCTGATTGGCCTAGCTTTTGCTCCTTTGCTATTTAAACTCTCCCGGCACTTTGTTTCTTTCCATTTCTTGCTTGGCACTGAAGAAGGAAGCTTTATGCTTTTGAAACATGTTTGCCAATTTTAACTTCATCTATTTGTGTTTTTAAACGTCGCTTTTTCGGTTTTTTACTTATTTAAACAATGACAAAAACGATAAATTTATGAATAACGGAAACACTCGATTGTCTTCGAAACCTATTTTCACTGGAGACACCTGTAAGGTGCTATTTTTTCTGAAATCATGCACTCTATGACATTCCATTACTTATTTTTTTTAAGAAGTCATCTTAATACTGAAATAAGCATTAACTTTAAAATGTTCTTTAACCCCTTTTCCAACCGGTTTTTATTAGTTATTTGTGATCCAGCATCATCTTTTAACTATGTTTACTAAATTTTGTTCGTTTTGCTCCAACCGTGGATTTAAAATTGAATTGGGAAAAAACTACCTTGTAATATTAAAAAGATGTTTGATACTTTTGCAAACAACACCTAAACCACCATGGATACGTCAAACATTGTTTTATATTTCTATCTATATGACTTTTTGAATAAAACATTTGAATAAAACATTTTATTTATCCCTCACTGTCCGTCTAAGTATATTTATCTGTCAGCATAGTCAATACATGACTGTATCAATCTTTATATATGCAAACTAATTGACTTACTTATATCTATTTATTTACCAAACTACCAACCCTATTCGCTAACAAAAGACGATGCACAGAAGAGAGTGCGCATTGTTAAATTAAAATAGTACCTAAAGAAAAAACAAATGATGTCTTAGCGTTTCCCATATTATATTGGGTCAGTTAAAAAGTCTCCGTGCTTTTTTCGTAAGTTTTTGAGTAAGAATTTTTTTATTTGAAAATTAATTTTAATCTAAATGCATATGCTCATTATTATTTACGACCTTTGGCTATTCCCTCGGTAGCTGCATAATTTCATTGGTGTCAAACTTCTGAGGTTCATAATCAAGTTTTTTCGATTTATTCTAAGTCATCAAAGATGAGTGTGGCTTAGCATTATCACAGTGGAACACAACTCCTTTTCTGGTGGCCATTGCTGGTTGCATTTTCTTGATTGCTTCATTGAAACAGTTGAGTTATGTACAATAGAGGATAAAATTCACTGTTGCGCCTGGTTGTGTCAGTTCCTTATGAGCAACGCCCTTCCATTTCTACGAAACACCTTTTTTCCGTCAATCCTGTTTTGAATTCGTTTGTTGTGGGTCACAGCCCTTTACCGAGATCGCATGCATTTCATTGTCTCGTATCTAATCCGTTTTTCATCTGTAATAATTTGCTTCAAAAAGAATCGATTTCGGATCTTCTTGAAGCGTTTTACTGATGGTAGCTCTGTCGATCAATTTTTTTTTCGGTAATTCTTGTGCCACCCAAACATGGAGCTCTTTTGAGCAACCTGTTCTCTTCAGAGGATCCCAAACTGTTATGTGGTTGATGTTAAGTGTCTCCTCCATCTTTTAAGCGTTTACGCGTTGGTCCCGCTAAACCAGTTGAAAAACTTCATCGACTTTTTCAATGAATAGCCGACCAGAGAGAGGTGCATCTTTGACATCTAAATTTCCGAACGGAATAGAGTATACCTCTTTTAATTACGGCGTTCACTCATTGCATCTTTACATAACATTTTTAAAAAACATCGGCCGTTCTTGTGGCATTCCTATCTTTTTTTGCAGTGAAAAAGCATTATCTATCTCATTTTTCAGATATTTCAGTCATTTTTAAAGCACTATAACTTTTTACTCGATTGGCAAAATACTTGAACATGGTGTAAAAAGGTAGCCTGAAATGCCACCTTTCAAACGAATACTCATATAACGCAATTGGATTAGTGTTGCTCGAAATATATACGTCAAACCATCTGGTTGGAAAAAAGCGCGAGGACTTTTTACATGACCTAATACATGCAGCTACTAGATATTTAGGAAATGTTTCCGCAGAAATACTTGATTTTCCTAGAAAACCGGTAGAAACTGCCGTTCCGAATTTTTTTAGTGGATCTATATCGATATATATATTTATCTATCTATATATATTTCTATCTTGCATATATGTATGTATATCTAGTTTAAAATAGCGATATGTGTGTGCTTGTGTGTATGCATACTGTAATCCAAAAATGTTTATAAACATGTGGGATCAATAATTTGTGTTTTCGTTCACAACAAGTTATATGTTAACTGAATCGAAAGTTAAATATTTAAGGGACATAATCTGCTTCAAGCTCGAAGAAGGTTAACAAAATTCTCTCCTTCTATAATTCGGTACAATATGATGAAATTAAATCCGATCTGCACTCTCATATATAGGACACTCTCTGCAATACGAGAGAGGAATAATCGTCTTTTTCAATCATAAGATGGATAGGTCGGATCTCAGGACATATTCGAGTGTCTAATCCCATGTCTGAGAGAAATATATTTGTGTCCAAAATGATGAATGAGTACGGTACACAAATCGTATTTCACGTATTATTTTATCCTCGTTCAATGATGAAAGAGCTATATATTTCAAATTTAACTCTCTTAGTTATTTAAGCGATAGAAAAGAATTTTAGAATTGTTTAGTGTGATTTTTTTTTTTTTTTTTTGCATTTCTTATTTGGAAAATCTTCAGTGAACCGCAAGAGCTGAGGCACAATATATGTGTGCTTAGTGATACATAAGTATGGAAATGATTGTTGCATTTCTGCTGTTGGAGAAGCTACTTATTCTTTTATTCTCTTTTTCAGACCCCCTCCCCCCCAAAAAAAAAATAAAATGACAAAAAATAAATAAATAATAAAAAAAATCAAAAACGTATATTTTCCGTATTCATTTTTTTAATACTCAATGTACATTGTTGCCGGCATACATAACTCTGTTCATGACAAAATGCATGGAATGGCAAGAAAGGAAATTTTCCAAAATTTCCTCCAGGAAAAACTCTTAATTTCTGATATCTACCACATAAGATTAGGGTTTTGCATTTGTTAAGAGTCCCAGAAATGTATTAAATGAGTTAGTCTGAAATGAGGAATTATTACAAAAAAAAAAAAAAAGTATATATGTGAAAACGGCATGTATATTGTTAGCATCCATATTGAAGGTGTGGCAAATTAAAAAAAAATAGATAAATAAATAAAGAAATTAAATAAAATAAATTCATAAATAAAATAAAATAAATTCAAAAATAAAATAAAATAATAAATAAAAAGCCCTAATGGTGAAATTGTTATTACATACAACGTGCGAATAAGGAAATGAACGTGTCTGACCCTTACTTCTAACCCCTATTTCCGCAAGTAAGGCAGAGATCAAAAACGGAAAATGTTACTAATAAATAGTTATTCATGATTTGGGATGATTCACTCTAAGTTACCCAAAGCAAATTGTGAAAGCGCTTTTTACTTACTATTTAGTTTTTATGTTTGTATAATATTTGAATATCCGCATATTTTTATTATTTTTTTTTAAAGGTACAGATTTGAAGTCGGTAGTCAGTATTCTTTTTTTCAAGCAATAGCATATTTTACAAAACCGTTTTTTGAATAATAATTTTAATTATTACTAAAAGTTTTAGATAATGTTAAACATATTATGTGAATAAAATATATTAAAAAAATCTTGTTTTTTCAGACAGTAAACTGTAAATTATTTTCTTCTTAATTTGCAATTACTCATGGTCCATAAAAGCAGTTACATATTTTCTTATTTATGATTGCTTAAAAATACCAAACGCATGTAAAAATGTATATTGTGTCATTTCGCAATAAGTTTCTGCTGAGAGAATAAATCTGTACGTTCCATTAAAACTTAATGAAGGGAAACATTTAAACATTTCTAAGTCACCCGAAACGAAAACACGAATATTAACAATTAGTCACAGAGCAATATATTCAGTCAGCTTCCATTTTCCTAAGTCCTCATTTATTGGATACAGCATGTCAAAGTTTCTCGCAAGTGCCCTTTTCGGCATTCCACACGTCAGAACATTTGCAAAGTAGAAGTTTTAACGGAAATGTACGATTGCAAACTTTCTGCATGAGTAAGAACGTTAATCTTGAAGCTTGTGTAAATACTTAAATACTAGAGGCATTCGAGAAACAAAGCATCAATGTGATTCTGCTAAATCTTTCACTTAAATGTAATACATAATAAATTGATTGAAGTTATGTCACAATAATAGTACTTTTTTAAAATATAAAATTTCAACTAATGATTTTGTACATTTTTAATACTTGTATTGATTATAATGCTACGGTCCTACAAAATGGCGGCAGAACTGGTATTAACATGCAAAAAAGAAAGAAAGAAAAAAGAAAAAACACGCAATCTGTGCTTTTGTGTCCGCATAAGAATTGTGCCAGCATAAGAAAGTTTGAAGTTGCGTTATCCACCAAGTTTAAGTTAAAAACACAGATTTTCTCTTATTATGTTATTAAATAGAGCATTACGTATGCAGCTTTATGTCAGTGCCAGTACAAGGTTTAAAGAACTCATATCAGCACATTTTTATTGAACTGTATATCGAACAGCATCAACTGAAAAACCATTAGGAATTGGAAGATACCGTAAAGTGGCGTGCAAAGGAACAGCGGGGTGATTTGGAACAAAACTTCCTGATCATACAGAGAAATTCTTCGTAAAAATATCGTCGGGTATTTTTGGCAGTTTAATTTTTTTAGAAAGGTATATTATAAGAAGAGGGAAAAAATATTTCTGTCATTCTGGAAACACTATTGGCTTCTGTGCAAGGATGCAAGCTGGACGCTAAAAAACATGAAGTTTGCATGGCCTGCAAAACTTTGTATGTAAGTACAGCCCCCTTTATATTTCAAATCTAAGAATAGTATTTTTGAATTATGCATATATCTGAGCAACAGAGTACCACATTAGAAGAGACAAAATATTTTAATTGAAATAAAAACTTCTTCATAGTGTCATACTATAAGGATTTGCGGGGTGAATTGGAACACTTTGTTCTGTTGTTCCAATTCAAACTTATTTAAAGGAAACTGTTTGAAAAATCAAGATTATAACCCCGATTCTTCTAGTCAAAACAAGGACAAGGATTTATTATTGTTTATCCCTTCTCGTGAGTAACTAGAGCTTAGAATGACAGAAAGTTGCAGATTTAAAAAGATTTTTGCTCTAGGAGACTTTTTTTTTTTACTTAAAATACATACGGGATCATGTATATTATTTTCTTTTTTTCGGAATGTAAAAGAAGAACAATTACACATTCTTTTCCACTGATGTCTTTTGCTTCATCCGTAGATATTTAGTTTTTGTGGAAATAATAACTAGCATGGTCTTAACAATTTTCGATCTAAGCCAGAGCTCAGCTCGGGGTGCCGTTTTTATTGAATATGACTAAGCCAGAGCTCAGCTCGGGGTGCCGTTTTTATTGAATATGACTAAGCCCGAGCTCAGCTCGGGGTCAAGTTTGAGCTACTGTAGCTATGAAAATACGGGTTTTTTTTCGTTTCAATCCTTTTTAGATATTATCTATGGACCTTTTACTTTCTTAAAAAAAATATAGATGGCACCACCAATCAGAATTAACTGCAGGAGACGCTATAGAATCGAGGCTTATACGAGTTAGTGCAAGCGTGCGACAGTGCAAATCCGTGTTTTGAAATGTACCACACCAAAGCAAATTTTGCAAAATAATGTGTATTTGAAAATTAAATCTTTTTTAAAATATTTGTTCAAGATTTGGGTAAGTTTTTAATTAAATTTGTGCATATTTTCATGGTCAAAAATGATATTTTCCTATGCGGAACTTTTTTTTCAAGTTCCAAACATGCATTTTTCGACAATTTCTTACTAAATATTAATTGTTGTTTCACTTAAATAGGTCTTTCATCATGAAAGAAAACATTTTGAGGTATTTAATAAAATTAAAATTACCAACATTAAGTTTTTCCAAGTTTTTTCTAAAATAATCACAAAAAGCGACAAAACCCCCCCAGTCTGGAGGGAGATGCGCGGTCGAAAAGACTGACCTAAAAGTCTTAAATATTTTCAAATGTTTCACAGCTCCAACTCTTCAATGAAATGTAAAAGCAGTTATAAAGTTAAAGCAGCAAAACATTTACGGGAATTTTACTGCACATGAAGCTATATTCAAACAGCAGATATAAAAACTCGATCGTTTCAGCAGATGCTCTTTCTTTCGCTGCTTCTTATATATTGATAGTATTGTGCTCCTTTCTTCATTATATTTCTGCATTTTTTTAAAAATATGTCATCAACGACATTTAAGTAAAAACAATATTTGGCATGCAATAGGACAGATCCATGCTCGGAAACTGAATTTGGAAATTTCCAGAGCCTCAAATGGCGTCCGATCGAAAAGTAAGTCTTTATTGCATTTTTCTGCTCCTATCTTTATAGGTTTTCTTCTTGTTAAAGTATTGGCTCAAGTACTTTACATACTGTTATGTGTCCTTACAGTCAGTCTTCCAGCCCCAAACATGAGTAGGACATACACTGGCGGAAAAAAAATCCCAACACCAAGACAGACTTGTGCTAGATAAACGAAATTTGGTAGGCGTGTTTATACAACTGAAAGATGACATCGATTGAAATTTCGTGCTCCGCGCATAAGTGTGGCGTAGCTGGCGTCACTCGGAAAATGCAAATAAGGCGTATTTTAAAAGCGTGTTGCAGAGCTCTTGAGTATTATTTTTCCGTAAAATTTGACGCATTGCGTTCATGTTAGTCAGAAATGTCTTTAAGAAGACGAAAAAGCCATTATAAACAGCTCACCGAGTTTGAACGAGGTCGTACAATTTGGCTAAAAGAAAGCGGGTTTTCATTTAGCAATATTGCAGAAAACTTAGTGGGAATGTTTCCACCGTCCATGATTATTGGAAGCTATAATCAAGGGATGGTACTACTTCAAGAATATCGAGTTCCGAGCTGCCATGTGGCACGACTGAGAAGGAAGATTTCCGAATCCTGCGTACGGCTGTGGCACATCGTACTGCATCTGCGGCTGACATTCGAGCTGCAGTTGGTACCGTCGTGACCCAAAGAACGGTAGGAAATCACATACTTCAAGGACAGCTCCGAGCCAGGTAGCCTGTAGCCGGTATTCCATTAATTGCAAACCATTGCCTTTTGCGACTGCCGTGGTGTCAAGACAGAGCTCATTGGAGGCCGGAGTGGAGATCTGTTGTAATCTCTGATGAAAACAGATTATGCCTTGGTGCCAGTGATAGTCGTATGTTGGTCAGAAGGAGGGCAGGGGACAGCCTGCAACCAAGCTGTCTGCGACCTAAACACTCGGGACCTACACCTGGAGTCATGGTCTCTGGAGCAATTTCCTACTACAGCAGGGGCACTCTTGTAGTTATCCCAAACGCACTGACTGAAAATTTGTCTTCAGTCCGGTAATTTAACCAGTAGTACAGCCCTTCATAAGTAGCATTCAAGGGGGAGTTTTCCAACAGGATAACGCTTGCCCTCACATTGCTGCTGTAGTGCAGTGTGCTCTATAGAGTGTTGACATGTTACCATGACCTGCAAAATCACCAGGTCTGTCTCCAATTGATCACGTATGCGATATCATTGGACGGCACCTCGAGCATCATCCACAGTCAGCAATGACGTTTCTAGTATTGACACAACAAGTGCAACAGGTGTGGTACTCCATACCACAAAGTGACATTCGGCACCTGTATGACACAATGCATACACGCTTGCAGGCTTGCCTTCAAAATTTTGGACGTTACACCCTCTATTAAAGTAACATAATTTCACATTTGCACAGCATTTTATTGAGCTTGAATTAGCCAGTGATCTTGTACATTTAATCAATTAAACATGTTAACTAGACAATTGCATTACCCAAATTTCATTACTCTACAGTAATTTTTTCTTGGTGTTGGGATTTTTTTCCGCCAGTGTATTTAACTGGCATGTTTGATATTTTGTTGATCGAAAGGGCTGAGGCCGAAAATAATCATTGTTGCAATTATCAAAGAATAGAATTTCGCATATTAGGAAATAGCATATGTTGTGGTTTTTATATTTTACGCAGTCAATGCTTGCTATTTTTCCCGTGTTAGTAAAAAATTGCTGATACTAAATACATTTGATGTCATAATACGAGTTCTAAAACCAGACTGAATAATTTTGGATGTACTTCAAAACTTCAGAGCTGATTTCTTTTTATATAAAAATCAGACGTAGTTCTTTATTCGTGGTTTCTTTTTTTGTTAATGCAATAATCAGACATGTGCCTTCAACCTATGAGATTAAGCCTTTTAATAAATACACTACACGTTTTTTTTTCTTCATCTGAGCAGCAAAGAAGAAAAAAAAACCTTCCAGACAATACAAAATAACAATTTACTCCAAATTCCACATCATAAACACCAAATCTTTCCGCCTCGGTTGATTAAACTGAGGAAATTTTCTATCCTATAAGCGATTTCTACTTTTAGGTATTTTTCTTTATCTCAACAGCCCCCGATAGGGAAAAATAACATCAGGAAAGGTACCTCCTACGATACATTAAAAGTGAGGTATACTGTTGCTGAACGTCAGATAGATTGCTGGAATATCAGAACTCATGCAAGTGACTAATGCCATGTCCCTTAAGAGATATCGCTCCGTTCAATCTGATGGATGATGGGGATAAATTTATCGCACTTGATTTGCCATTTCGCAACTATTGATTTCCTGAACTTGTCTAATTCGAGAAAGGATGTGGTGATTTTTTTTCATCGATCTTTATATTTGCAGCGTTTGTGTTTCTTTTGAGGTTGTTGGATGGTGAGATCCAATAGCCATGAAATGGTTTTCAGATGGAAGCAATTTCTCCCGCCAACTCTAATAACATCAAAATGGTGTGCAGTGTACTTTGAACTCATTTTAACTTTCGGAGATTGAACACTTCCATTTAATTTGCCAGTCTGATCAATTCAGTTCAAACTGCACAATTTAGTAGAATTTTACATGCACATCTTTGAAAATCAGCATTTGTCTCGTCAAATTAAGATCATTTTAGTAACATGTGTTGTTAGTAAAAATAGAACTTTTAGAACGTGTATGGTTCATTTTATTACTATTTTTGGTGTTCAAAGAAAAATTAGTACAATAACCCAAATAATGAGCATATTAACCCAAGAGGCAATCACAGTTTTTTTATCTTTTTCCTATTCAGAAATATATTCATACCAGCAGATTTTATCATTGTAAAATAATTTAAGTTTACGTTGCTCGAATCAACACAATTTTGCCCATGAACGGAACTCCAAGTTCCAATTTACTTTAACGAAGTCTATCTTTATTAAAAATAAAAATATTAAACGAGTATATATCACTATTTGGTAGTCAAGTTTTTGACGTCGTGTTATTGCTGACATCAGAGCATTAAGATTTTATTTCATTAAGCACGAACATATTCTCTTTGTTTCTATCTGAAGACCGCCCCTGCAGAGAAACTAGTGATTACCATGTTATACGATACACAGTCACCCCTAATAAAAATCCTTACCACCATGATAGCTCTCATGGAAAATCAGGAATAAAATGGTAAGGCTAGTTAACACGTTTGCATGTCAAATTTTGTCAGCAGAAAAACCTATTTATCTTTAAAATCTCATTAAATTTCTATTGGTAATATCCAGCATATAATGATGTAGATGAAGATAAAAGTATCATTGCCCTATTAATGTATAAGGTAACATTCAATCTCAGGAGACATGCATTACATATTGCTGATAAGCAATTTAAAAAAAATGTATTTAAAGTTATTGAAGGATGTGTGTGTAACCTTATTTCTAAATTATATTGTTAACTTTTAAAGGTTATTGTATATTTTTCTACCAATGTTTATTGTACACTCTACTCTGATCGAGCAATTATTAAACAGGTATGTTTTTCTTAAAAAGAAGCAAGTGAAAACATGTTGTTAATTGTAGAACGGGTAATGTTACATATTTGCACAAAATGAAAAACCTAAATTTTTTATGTAGTTTTCGAAATGATACTTTACTTTAGCAAAGTTAAAAATAGCTACATTTTTAGTTATTTTAACTCACCTGACGCTATTTCATACACTTTTTAGTTAATAAAAACAATATTTGTTCAAACAAGTGTATGTAATGGTGCATGAAATTATATTGAGTCTAGTATAGAGCATATTCAAAAACTAATAATGGCGCACATTCAATATTTGACATTTTCAGCTCACATTACACATACACACATTCTCGGTGTTTCATTTAAGAATTGTAGCCAGGTAAATTATTAGGAAAACTAAAAAAAAAAGGTTATTTGGAAAATATTCATTTTTACACCACATAAAATGTCATTCCTGAAAGCCGCAGTAATACTTAAAAAGCGTTTTAGCTGAACAACATTAAGCAATTCTGTTTTGCGGATTTGTCGCATATTTGGCAGTTTGTTTGCATTATACCGGAGTAATGCGCATAGTGACTGACACGTCGGAAATTAAAGAAGGTGAAGAATCCGGCAAACATTTCATATTTATTTTTGGAGGAAGTACTTTATGAGCAAATATTGGAAAGTCTAAGTGAAGTACATCAATCTCTTTTTTTTTCTCTCTTTTTTTTCGTAATAACTGCATTTTAATGTTGTTTTAAGATTAACAGTTTTCTTCGAATAAGGTATTTTTACTAGTAACTTGTGACAAATTGTTACAATTTAATACTATTTGGAGATTCAGAAAAAAATCATATTATTTTTCTTTAAAATGATGTTAACGTGTTACGTGAAACTGACAGTTTAGTAGATTTTTCAGTCACTTTAAAAGCATAAAAAGTATCCGAGAAATTTAAAAAAAAAAGAAGAAAAAAACACCGACAGTTTTCTTTATTCAGTAATTGTTTGAACGTGGAAGAGTGTTCACCTAAGAAAAAATTTAAAAAAATGTATCCATTTGGGTTTAGTTTTTTATCAATCAAACTTTCTTAAACAATAAGTGCACGTATTTTTTAACTCCAAGTATTGTTTACACTATGTTAGTACTTTACCTGCAAACTGTTTACATTGGTTAAGTCTGATAAGTATGACTGGATGAAAAAGCAATGCATGAAAAACCAAACGTATTTATTTATGCATAAATGTAATTTAAGTATTTTGCTTTTAAGGGCTTCATACTAGTGCAGTAGTGATTAACAATACAATTTGTCTCTGAAAAATCACTCTAAGTTTACTTTTTGAATTGCGTATTTTACACTGCTCGACATTGAAAATGCAACACCAAGAAGGAGTGGTCAGAAATTCATGCAAATTTTACCGTAGACGCACGTCACTGAGTTATGCAAATGATATGAAATGCGCAGCTCTCCGACGCACGTGAAGTAAGATATAAGAGAATAAAGTTGAAAAGTGGGCTATGTTCATGTTGGTTTTTCTGCCAGATTAATTATCGGAGAAATTTGGTTTTTGTCTCGAAGGATACGTGTGATAGGAGGAAATGCCACGCCGTCCTCAACGAAGACACTTCCAGCATATAGACGACTTTACAAGGGGTATGGTGATCAGACTGAGAAGGGGCGGTTGGTCCATACGTCAAATTGCAGCTGATACCCACATGGATGCAAGCACTGCGCATCGGCTGTGTCGGAGATGGTTGGAAAGAGGAAATGTAGCCACATTGAGGGGTGCAGGTGCAGCCAGAGTGACGTCAGGCCGCTTAGATCGACGAATTCACCGACAAGCTGTGGCGGACCCGCAAGTCACTTGTACGTCGATTCTGCAGCACGTGCAAGGTACCCTGGATGTTCCTGTGTCGACCAGAACCATTTCCCGTCGACTGGTTGCACGTGGCCTGCAATCACGGCGCCCGCTAAGAAGACTGCCATTGACCTCACAGCACAGACTCCAACGTTTGGAATGGTGCCGGACCAGAGCGACGTGGATGGCAGAATGGCAAACCGTAGTGTTCTCAGATGAATCCCGCTTCTGTTTGTCCAGCGATAGTCATCGCATACGTGTGTGGCGTCGACGTGGAGAAAGATCGAATCCGGCAGTAACTGTGGAACGCCCCACAGCGCGACAACGTGGCATAATGGTTTGGGGCGCTATTGCATACAATTCCGTATCACCTCTAGTTCGTATTCGGGGCACTATGATGGCCCAACGATATGTAGATAATGTACTGCGGCCGGTGGCAATCCCCTACCTTCAGGGTCTAACAAATGCAATTTTTCAGCAGGATAACGCCCGGCCTCACAGTGCTCGAATCAGCCAACATGCTCTACGAGGTGTACAGATGCTTTCCTGGCCACCATACTCTCCTGACTTGTCACCAATCGAACATGTTTGGTACGTGATTGGACGCCGTTTGCAGAACCTGTCACTGCCTCGTTCAGAGGACGAACTGTGGCAAATGGTTGAAAGGGAATGGAGTGCCATCCCTCAGTACACCATCCACAGGCTTATTGACTCCATGCCTAGACGTGTTTCTGCGTGCATCGTTGTCCGCGGTGGTCCTACTTCTTACTGAGCCGACGCCGTCCTCGCTCTAAATGTTGCGTATTTATTTTGAAATAAATATCACTTATTGTTCCATGCTGTCTCTGTCTTGTTACCAAATTTCATCAATTTCTGACCACTCCTTCTTGGTGTTGCATTTTCAATGTCGAGCAGTGTATATACAACTTTATCATGTTCAAAAAATAATGTGACGAAACTACTACAGTGTACATTTTTTTCGCCTACCGACAGTAATAATAACTGTCAAAAGTTGCTGTAAACTGATATTTCTGTAAATTAGGTAGAAAAAAAATGTTATTGTAAGTATAATTTTTAATACATAATGGATTCTACATAGAGCACACAATGAAAATAAATTTATAAATGAATAAAACAATGATATAAGAAATGTTAAGTCATCTAACGCACTAACAGATCGATAATTAAATAATGCTACAACTCTTTTTTTTTTTTTTTTTTAGTTAGATGCGTTAACAAGCACTTTTTTTTTCATAAACAGTAATTTAGGTCGTACTTCTTACTTAAAGATAAATGTAAAACATTTGTTAAAGGTTAAATGTTTGTATTAATCCATAACATCAGCCCATAAAAATCAAAACGATGTCATTTGTAAGAAATTCAGATCCTTAAATACTATAAACTAACAAATCGCATGAAAGAATGTCTTGCTGATCTAATGCTTTTTATGTAATTGATCACATTTAGCTCCATAGCATTCCGTATGTGACCACTAGACATTTTTCTTTATTAAGAGTGATATAAGCAAATATATATTAAGGGCCCTAAAACGATAGTGATGCATGATCTTTGACAGACCCTAATGCAAAAGTTCAGAGGATAAATGAGAAAGAGAAAGGAAAATACTGTGTAAATATTGTTAGAAGCGTTAACCCTTGGTTATTTATTGTCATTTAACCCTAGGGAGCCATAAGGTACGGGTCAGTAAAGATCTTTGAGAAGCGCAGACAGTTACTGTAATGGGAAGCTTGGTTGATTGAAAGTGTTTGGCGAAAATCACAAGGATAGAAATCTCACACTTGGGAGCTCTTGTGGATAAAGTATTTGTAAAACATAAGTTAAAGCGGTGAAATCCTATTTCAAATTGATTGTTCCTAGCTGACGAACAATTCTCTCTGTCTTCATAGTGCACCTAGTTATTAATGGTTCATACATTTGCTACTGTTACATTAGTAAGTATTTAAAAAAATAGAAAAAGTCAATTTTAAATTAATGATTTTTGAGCTTGTTAATCTTATATATGGAAAACAAATAAGAAGTCACACTTAACAGCTGTAAGTTTTAGAAATACTTGTATTAAACAAGCGTTGTTGTCATAAGTTTCTAACCAATCTTGGAATTACATGCAACGAGCTGACAGCTCAGTTATGCCATCCAGAGACTGTAGTTTGTCCAAATTTAGACTCATCAGTCTGGAATGGACAGTAACCGATCTGAAAGCAGATGTCATTTTAGTGATCCGTATTGCATCACCCAAGTGTTACCTTCAACTTATGAGCTGTATTGTTACATTACTGCGTTTTTTCTCTGGTGTGCTAACTTTACTTCAGCTACCAATTTGTTAGCCATGGGCAGCGGTAGCCCGATCGGCAAGGCGTCAAACTCAGAACCGGAGGGTCCCGGGTTCGATCCCAGCCGATCAAAGATTCACCATCATTACTAATGGTGGCTGGGTAACGTTAAATAAGGGTCTTGGTCATAAAGTCCTCCAAATGAAATGATACCACTGGGGGTACTGGACCAAGGGGTTTGCTCGACCCTTGGTCTGGATCAAAAGATCGGAGCGCTCTTCAGGGCCCATCCCGGTTAAACCACGCTTGGTGACAGGCACGGGGGACCCTGGAGTGTGTGGAAAAATAAGAGAGGTTTATAAGCCCTTTTATCTTCATTACAATGACATCTGCCTTCAGATCTATTATTTTCTATTCCATATTGCTGACTCCAAATTGTGTTATTTTTAGCATAGTTAAATCTATATACTTTTTAATCAAAACCTATCCATAAGAGTACTTTGATTGTGTTTCTTGCGTTTTTAGTTACACACGAAAAGAAAAAAAAACAGTTACATGTACCCACGCACTCATACGGAGATAGATATAGCAGCACGCACCCATTTTTCAGTAACAGTAAATCATGTTTAAATACGTTGTAGCTAATTTGAAATAATAAAAGTTTCCTGAATGCTCTCATTACAACTCATAATATTTAACACCTTTTAAAGAAAAATCAGCTTTCAGCTTCGGTGCCGCAATAATATCAGCCTCCATTGTCTTGTAAAACCATATTTATTCTCACATGAAAACAAATGTTATTTAACCCTACATTTGTTATTATAATTTTAAGACGTAAGCATTTGCATTCTAGTCGTATTAACTTTATACTCTCTTAAGCTTAACAAGAAGTTCTGTCAATAACTAAACGAGCCTACTTTCCCGTAAATCAACATCGGCATTCTAACATCTGATCATTATTCTCTGATTATCTGAGACTAAAAATTATGTCAAACATACCTTTTGAGCACTTAAAGCTGATTTCTAAAAGCAAAATATACCCCTCTCATCAGATGAAATAGACACGTAAAAAGTAAATAAACGAAAAAAAAAAGTTTTGTCGCACCTTTTAAAGAATGTAACTGTTACAGTTCTTCCGTAGAAAAATTCCTCAATCGTTTTCAAAAAAAAAAAAAAAGAAAAAAGTACAAAGTACATTAAAACACATTTTATCAAAGAAAGAAAAAAAAACCTCGTTCGTTAATAAAATGTCTTGAATTTATTTTTAATCCGTTGCCAGTTGTTAAATATAAATAAAGAATAAAATGCTCTCTTGAATGAAAAATTTTTGTAAACAAAAAAACATCGTCTGCCAAAAAAAATAAATAAATAAATAAAAATAATAAAAATGGATTAAACAAAAAAAAAAAAAAAAAAAAAAAAAAAAAAAAAAAAAAAAAAAAAAAAAAAAAAAAAAAAAAAACAAAGAATAAATAAACAAAAAATCGTCTGCCCAGTCAGTCATTTTTTTCTGAGCTTGCATTTCCGCCATGTTTGCGGAGTCGAAGTCGGAATCAGAGTCCTCACAGAAGATTTTTCAGAAAAGTACTTTACATACATTTTTTATCAAAACCATTTTCTTACAAAGTTAGTTTGAAGGAAATCTGCCTTTAAGTTCAGAATCAACATTCAACTTAAATTTCCTAGTAGGAGCTCATGTTAAAAATGTTTCTGAACGGTTCATCATTGAACAAAAAATGGTTCAAATTGAAAAGTGAAATATGGGAATGAGTCTCTCCGAGATCTTTCGAACAAAAAAAAGTTTATTCAATTCGGACAGTTCACTCAAAAGTTATTAGGTGGAGAAAGGTTGCTTGAACTGTTCAATGTTAAACGAAAAAGTGTTCAAATTGAAAATTTAAATACGGTAATGAAGAATCCTTGCCGAGATCTTTCGAACAAAAAAAAGTTTGTTTAAATCGGACTTTTCATTCAAAAGTTATTAGGGGTGAGAGCTTATTTGAACGGTTCAATGTTGAACGAAAAATTGTTCAAATCGAACATTTAAAAACGGGAATGAAGTATCTTGATAAGATCTTTCGAACAAAAAAAAAAGTTTATTCAATTCGGACGGTTCACTTAAAAGTTATTAGGTGGAGAAAGGTTGCTTGAACGGTTCAATGCTTTACCAAAAATGTTCAAATTTAAAATTTAAATACGGCAATAAAGTATCCTTGCCGAGATGCTTCAAAAAAAATTGTTTGAATCGGACTGTTCACTCAAAAGTTATAAGGGATGACAGCTTGTTTGAACGGTTCAATGTTGAACGAAAAATTGCTCAAACCGAAATTGTAGATACGGTAATGAACTATACTTGCCGAGATCTCTCGACAAAAAAAGATTATTCAATTCGGACGGTTCACTTAAAAGTTATTAATTGGAGAAAGATTGCTTGAACGGTTCAATGTTGGAGGAAACAATGTTCAAATTGAAAATTTAAATACGGTAATGAAGTATCCTTGCCGAGATCTTTCGATCAAAAAAAAAGTTTTTTAAATCGGACTGTTCACTCAAAAGTTATTAGGGGTGACAGTTTGTTTGAACGGTTTAATGTTGAACCAAAAATGCTCATATTTAAAATTTAAAGACGGTAATAAAAGATCCTTGCCGAGATGCTTCGAACAAAAAAAAAAAAAATAAATAAATAAATAAATCGGACTGTTTACTCAAAAGTTATTAGGGGTGACAGCTTGTTTGAACGGTTCAATGTTGAACGAAAAATTGTTCAAATCGAAAATGTAGATACGGGAATGAAGTATCCTTGAAAAAATCTTTCGAACAAAAAAAAGTTTGTTCAAATCGGACTGTTAACTAAAAAGTTAATATCGCGGGACAGGTTGTTTGAACTGCTCAAAGTTGAACCAAAAATTGTTCAAATCGAAAAATCAAATATGAAAATGAACTGTACTGGCCGAGATCTTTCCAACAAAAAAAATCCGTTCAAATCGGAATGTCCATTCAAAAGTTATTATGGGGGGGGGGGGGGCAGACAGACCGACAGACCGACCGACCGACCGGTGGTAAAACTTTCAAATTTTTTATTTTTCGATATTTATTTCATTTTTTTTTCTTTTTTGTTTCTTTTTGACTTTGTTTTGGACTTGGCGATATTTTTTAGATGCATTAAGCCACTTTTAATACTTTTTTCATCTCTTTTATTTTTAACGGGAAAGTAGGCTAAAAATGACAACTCGGTAATTCAAAATATATGAGGAGTGTTTAAAATTGTAGGAAAATACTTTATTAATTTTTTGACCTGAGAAATATTTCTTAACTGCAATTTTTAAGCTTCTGCTTAATTAAATGCATAAATTGTATCTAAAGTTTGCATAATTGAGCCATGTAACCTCAAATTAAATCATAGCAGCATTCTATCTTAATCTGATCAATACACTGAACGAATAAAGTGTCTCCACCCGAAACTGCCAAAATTTTTCCGTCCTAAAATGATTGATGATCTGAAATGATAAGCATTATTGACCCAAGAGTAATTTGCCAGCGGCCACCGATATTAAGCTCTTGATCTAATGCAAATTGATTCTATGACCTGTGAAAGTAATTAAAACTTTTATTAACTCTAAACGCAGGTGTATCGCAGTGAGGAAATCGATCTTCATCTCAGGGGGTTCCATATGCATTGTGTAATTAGGAGGTGTACTATCGTTTAAAGTAAAATTGTGTGGAAATTTCAAATCTGGAAATTAATGAGGGATAGTATAAACTTAATGCCGAGCCATGATTGACAATTAAGTCTTGTTGCAAATATATTTTTGAAAAAAGGAAGAAAAGAAACATATATAATGAATGCTCTGTATTATACAAATATCGAAGCAATCAAACAATATAGAGAGAGCTATGAAATAGCAATCTGATGTAATTTGTTTGTTTTTTTCTTTTTTTGTGAAAAAAAAATGCTCCTAACTCTGTGACTGATGGGGACCTGAGTAGAGGGTGCTGAAATTGCGCAACCGCCAGCATTTCACAAGTTCTTTTACTCGTTTGACAAGTCTCTCGAACAATCCAACTAATTTGCTATTCGGCAGCCAGGAGAAATATTTTTTTACGATGTACTTAAGTGCCTGAAAAGTATCTTAGACCTACAAGATGTTTTTTTTTCTTATAGACATATGTGCATGGTGACTATTGCGTAATGGTGGTTGCCTGGACTTGGAGTAGCGATCGTTACAGAAAGGAACAGACAACCTCTGCAGTGCCTTAAATGGTATCACGATTGAATAGGCGTTGAAAAGAGGCAGAAGACTTAATTAATCGAGCAGTCAGAGTTACTCAAATAGCGGCTGGTGCAGGTTCAATATGTCTTCGTCACAATACTATGATTGTTTAAATATATAGCTTTTATTTCACAAAATCCAAGAGTTATCTTTTCAAAAAATGCCTTGGGGTCAATGCACGAGAAGTTGTCTGTCCTATAGCCTGGTTAAAAAATATGACCATTACTTTCTAACTGGTGTACCACATCTGTGAAGTTATTTTGCTTGCCATGTTATGTCAAAGTACAGCATTCAGTGCAATAAGATTTGGCAATTTGAGTTTTAGATTCGATATTTATAAATAAAATTAAGTGATTTTTGTTAATTACATAGCTTTCTAGTGGTTAACTTAATACATGTATATTTCTTCTTGCAACAATATACTTGAAGAGCTTCCAGAGTATACTCACACTTAATAAGCTTCGTAAAGTAAAGAATATAAAGTTTATCGCGGTATCAGGACTTTGAAGTCCTAACCTCCTTTTTTATTTAAATGTTTAAGTAGATAATATATAATCCTAATAAATTGAAAATGTTTAAGTGGTGCAAAGTATAGAGCATAGTTTAAAAACTGCATTGAATTACTACTTTTTTAATACATTGCAAAAAAAGAACTACATAATCTCTCAAAACGGCTAACTCTAAAGAAATTTTAATGATAATACTTGAAAGTAAATTAGAAACTACATTCACTTAAATTTTATATTTATTTCTCTTTTAATATTATTTGTGAAATTGCCGAAAATAAGATAAAACTAAAATCGTCTTATTTTGAAGATTATGAAATGATACCACAGTAATTATAAATAGTCAACTTTTCAAAATATGTACTTTTACTTAAAAAAATACGTTTTTTTATAAATTTGTCAGATCATACTGATGATTTCAATCCTCATTAAAATTATTTATGATTCTACTAAAAATTTGTTAAGTAAAAAAAAGTATGTCATTCAGTTTTATCGCCTAAAGGCTTTTAATGCCAACACATTTCTAAATTTTGTGAAATAAATATAAATAGCTCCATTATAAGTTTACAAATAGGTACTTAAATCAAAAAATCCTTTTTGTGTTCAGACATTTTCTATAAAAACACATTAATGATTGTCTCGAAAACTTCTCAATTTTGTCCACAAAAAATAAACAATATATCTGCATTGTCACATAATCAAAATTACATTAATACATCTGAAACGAATTTTCGCCAAAATTACTTTAACAGTATTTTATTTTGATTCATTTGCAACATTTGATATCAATTAATTTTTTTATTGCAAGTCGTTTGCTCTTTTTGGGACATCGCAACCGCTCCACCGTAGAACCATTATTCTTAGATTATTCATAAGTGCTGACATTTTGGTGGTTCATCAGCAAAATTTTTTTTGTCTTCTTCCCTGGGAAGAACTTTGCTGGAGGAATACGGATAGGAGCAAAAGTAATCGATATAATGGGAGGTAGAAAGAAAAGATATGATATGAGTGAGAAAGGGGAAATCATAAAAATTCGAAAAAAGTGCAGGAGCAGAGTTTGACGACGTGTAATGCCTTAATCGATAATTTTTACGCTTCTGATGTCGCATATTAATCGCTTGAGGTTTGGGACACAAGATATAAGTTTTTTCTGCTCTAAAAACTTTTCAGAAAACATAATATGAACGTTTTTATGTTCAACAATTTTTCTAACTTTTGAAATATTTCAAAGTACATAAATTAAAACGATTTTTCTTACGTGTATTCAAATTAGGGCGGTAAATATGTTTTTGTGGCTATGCATTACAATAAAAATATGCACAATACTTTATACTGCATTCAATATTTGAGTGAATATAGAGTAAAATAATTATTCAAACTAAACTGATATTAACCCACGTGGGTTCCTTGGGGTCATATGTGACCCCAATGCAATTTCTGATTAATATATCTTGTTAATCAACCATTTGTTTTTAATGACATTTTGTGGCTTTTATTCTTCTAGTTTTCTATTCAAAATAATGCTATCATTGTGTTTTATTTTTTCCGAATTGCATTTTTTGTACACAAGACCCTTGGGGTCACTTCCCCAGAATGCCAAAAAAAGAGGACGTTGCAACTTTTGTCCAAGAGAACTGGACAGAAAATGCATCGAAAAATGTCATAAGTGTTTGAAATTCACTTGAAAAATCATGTTTTTTCAGGTCTGTAGCAGTTGGGCAATTCCACGGTAACTTTCTTTATATTTTGACCAACGCTTAGGCATTTAGCACCTCAGTACAGACAAATATTGACATACAAACCTTGAATAAAAGTTTTCTATGAAAATGACAGTCAAAAGCAAAATTAAAATGCAAAAACATTCGATGCATTAAAATTTTTCAAAATTTAGCAGTCAAAATTAAGGCAGTAACTTACGTTACACAAAAAGGGAATGACATAATATAAAAATTGGTTCGAAGGCAAATTTCTGCTCTATTACAGCTGTTTTCTTGTTTGAAATGTAATTTATCAGTTCCTTATAATGCTCAGGAATTGATTTTCATTAATTTAAAAATTTATTTCAAAAATTGGGAATTATGGGAATTTTTGACTGGGTAACTTACGTTACAGTAACTTACGTTACAAAATTTACTTACAACCAAATCTTTATTACAAAAATTAATGAATGTAAATTACAGCTTAGTTTAGATCAAAATATTGAAAATTAACAATTATAAATTGAATTTATAGAAATTTAATACTAAATTCAATGAACAATCGAAAATATTACATAACATAAAACTTTTAAATGCATTTAGTCACTGTTATCAACAAGTTCAAGTAGGTTCAATTTTTCGAATCAGGTTTTCTCATAATAAATTTCATCTATCGTTTCTGGCCATATATAATAGGTTCCAACAGCAGCCATTATTTTTACTTTAAACTCGTTTTCTTCAATAATTGTCACAACTCAAGGATACAATGTATTTTCGTACTTCATCACACACCATTCACCGGCTTTTATCTCTGTTTTTTCTTCTTGTTCCTTGAAATACTTAACTAAACGAAACCCCACAGTTTGTCCATTTCTAGTTCTCAAATGTTGATTGTCAATGTGCGGATCTTCAGAAAATAGTTTTGATAAATTTTGCTTTTTCTGACATATTTTAGTACCATCACGAGTGACTTTTATTTTCGAATCTGTAATATCCACATGACTTTTCACATACCCCTTTTACAGCGCATCTTTCTGCAGAGTTCAGTGGCATTTTAATGCAGAATAAAATATATTTTACCTGTAAGAGATAAAATATTTTTATATTTGTTTTTTCCAAAACATATTTCAAAACTTTAAAGCATAACAGAAGTCCATTTCTGAATAATTTTTAGTAAATTACCTCTTAAATATTCCGAATGCAGTGATATAGTTTAGAGATAATTAATATCTTAAAAGCCAAAAAGAAACATGTAATTTATAATAGAGGTGTATTGTAATCTTATTAACAAATAGAGATATTTTAAGAAATATGATTAATTTAAATTAAGTAAATACAGTACATTTAAAGGAATTCTTGAATAAATTACTTCTACTAACCACATAGGTTTATTTCACAATTTACTTTCTTTATAAACGCAAGTATTTAAGTCCTACTAAGGTAACTTACATTACCTGCATATTTCGGTAACTTACGTTGCACATTTTGATTGTAGCACAAAAAATTAAATAAACAATATTTTTAAAAAAAACTTTAACTATTTGCTTAATACACACTTATAAGATAGAAAATATAGCATTGTTAACATTGCATTGCCCTTTCTTTATGCACATCATGAACTTTAATATGTTTTTGGTAACTTACGTTACATAGAACAGTGCGTTTTTGAAGTTTATATAAATCACATAATTTAAGTGAAAACATTCGTTTAAGCAATTCACAATATAGAATTAAAGTGTAATAATCAATATTCTTCCTTTAAAACAGTTATCTAAAGCAAAAAATTGAAACTTACCAACGTTGAAAGATTGATCATTTGCCTTACCAAAAGTTAAATATTCCATTTCCAACTTCAAAGTGCTGCCAAACTAAAAATACTACATTCTTGACAAAATATTAGTATAAATAATAAACTTCAAACATTTTTAAATAAAAAAATATGCAAAACAGACGCATTGCTGTAGTTTTATTTTTCCAACGCTTTTCCACACTTGCATGGAATTGCCCAGTTGTAAATAAATATACAGTTATTGTAAGTTTTGCTCTAAAATTTTAATTTTTAATGCATAAACTAAATTTTACTTTGATTGTGTCTTTTTATTTATATTTTTTTAGCATTAAAAAGTGTGTGAACTTAAATAATGCATGTAACAGTCAATAATCATAATAAATTAATTAAAGAAGCATTGGGGTCGTTTATGACCCTATGGCTCTTGAGTGTAACTTAAATGGGAGGGACCCACGAGGGTTAAATGACCTTCATATGTATATTTATTAGGGATGCACCAATTAATTAGCAGTATCGATTAATCGGTCATAACCAGCAAAACTTTTCCAGCAAAAAAACATATTTTTTAATTTTCAATTTACTTTTAAAAAGAAACTGAAAAATTATTTTATTAACAGTAAATTAATGTTTCTGCAAAAGTAACTCAAGGTTCTGTTACAGTAAATTAGTTTTCTGTAATCCTTAAGGTAACTTTGAGTATGAAAGTGTACAGAGTAAAATCAAAGCAAGTAGTTCATACAATGCATAAAACTGAATGAAATATTAAAAGCTAACCCTCACAGCTTATATTCAAATGACACTATTAGAAATAATATGATTCCAGACTTTTAAATTTGAATGCAATAACATGAGTATTTAATTTTATTAATAACCAGTCAATTTTTACCGATCAACCGACGGAAAAAATGTTTTAAATAAAATTACTTTCAGTATGTCTTGAACAAGAAACTACGATGAATAAATTTATAAACGAGAACTAAATAATTTTCTCAAACATAATTATGAACATGTAGTACGAATTGTAATGAGTAAAAACAACACAAATAATTTAAAGAATGAAACATAAAAAAATAATCCTCAGAGTTGATATAAACGCTTTAATAAAATTATTTTCCAATTTTGAATGAATATACACATGTAGACAATGTTGCAATATTTAATACGTGTCGATATACTTTTCTCCTTAGCATAGTGCTTTTAGACGAACTCTCTTTTTCAAAAAATAAGTCTTGAATTAACCCATTAACCGCCGAAACTCGAAATCATTATTTGTTTTTGATACAAATCATAAAAGTTACTATTTTGAGCCCATACAATAGTATTATGCTGCAAAAAGAACAAAATTCCACTTACATTTAGAAATATAGGGTGTTGCGTTGACGCAACGTCAGCGGAAAAGGGGTACGGATGCTAAGTAGTTCTATTTGATACAATTCCGCAGTTTCAATGCGTTTTAGACATCTAAAATTTGTATGAGCTTTGATATGGTTTTGAAATGTGCAGAGAACTTTGGAAGAAAGTAATGTTTTTTAAAAATCAATCAAAAAATTTTTAATTTAACAAAAACCTGATTATCCAAGGTCATACAGGATCAACTTCGTAGCAATCGGGGTGGAGAGCATTATCACAAGCATTGCAACGATAAACAGTTTGACAGTGGCAATGGGGCCGTGTTCAGCCCGATCAATAAGACGTCGGACTCGTAACCGGGGTGTCCCGGGTTTGATCCTAGCCGAGGAGTACTCCACCGTCGTTACTAATGGTGGCTGGGCGAAGTAAAATGGGTCGTGGTCACAAAATCCTTCAAGTTAAACGATGCCTCTAGGGGTACAAAACCAGTTGTTTACTCGGTCCTTGGCCTAGTTCAAAAGAACAGAGCTCTCTGAGCTAAATCGGGCTTCCACCTTAATGGTGCTTATAAGAACGGAAGCCGTACTTGTTCCGAGTTAAATCAGGAAGAGAAGATCTGTCTACTCGGGCTCGGGTACCCGAGTGGTTTCAGAAACAACACAATAGAAATACTTGCACCGTACCTTTTTGTATTTGTAAATCTTGCTGTAAAATGCCCCCCAGATACTGGCATTGGAAAGCTGAATTTGCTTGACGGTCCTGCAGCTGAACTTTTCTTCTGTGTATTATTATCAAGGGGGGGGGGCTGCAAAAATTAAGTGCAACCTTTTGTCTAAAACCCCAACAGTGACTTTCTATTTCCTTCTTCAGACAGTCTTGAAAGTTTCCGAGCATTTGTTTGTGCAGCATAGATATAATTTGAAAATATTGGCCAACATTTTTTCTCTCGGATTCTAATTCTATAATTTGAAACTAAATTATTTCACTAATCAACATTACCCATTTCCATGTTATATTGCTCCAGGGAAGTCAAGTTTTTCCAGGGGGGGGGGGGCAAAGGGTCCAAACACAATGCAATTTCACCGAAAAACATCAAAAACCACGCCCACTTATATGTAAATACATTGATTTCTCAAAGCCGGGGGGGGCAATTTACCCCCCTGCCCCCCTAAATGACGGGCCTGTATTGCTCAATGATGCAAAGCTGAGGAACAGGAACCTTTTTCTTCTGTATTCTGGAGTAGCAAGAAACGTTCTTTACGGACTCAATTTTACCGTAAGTAGAGCCTCGAATCATCATCATCACATCAGTTTTTTTTTTTTTTAATTTTTTTGTTCAAAAACATGTTCGAATGCTTCTTAAACAAAGATATCTTGTTCTGGGCCTTTCAAAAGGCGGAGACGAAAAAAAAGTCAAAACGCGCAGAATAGAAATGCGTATGCCTTTCGAAAAAGCAGTTGAGACAGGCAGTCTGACTAAATATCTGACTACGGGTCATTCCATGTCAAGTGATCCAACGTTTTTTACCTTACATTTTTGTATTTCTTTCACATTTGGCTCATCAATTGTACCCCTTGAGGTAATCAAAAGTCTCAATTTTTGGATTTTTATCTCTATTATTTTTTCATTTATGAGACTTTGAACTTTGGAAAAACCCTCGTTTTTCCATGGATAAGGGTACATAAAAGGGACCATAACTCGGCACCAAATATAGATAGAACGATTTGGTAAATGGCATTTTAAAGTACGTTAGTTGCCGCTTAATTTGATATGCAACATGACTAGTTTGATAAAAATTTTCTTTTTCAAAAAATGAAATTTAAATTTCAAATTTAAATTTCTCAAAAAACATATAATTAATTTTTTTGAAAAAATTCTCAAAAATTTTTGTGTATTTCTTCTATGTTTGTACAAATTTTTAGATTATGATCTCAATGGGATCATATTTTTTTGAATTTTTGAATAAAACTGTATAGGAAAAAAATGATATTTTTTAGATTCTATTTATTTAAATACTAAGTTCTCTTGCTTGTGATGGTCTAAAAAGTAGTGAACAAACATGAATATGTTTAAAGTGAGCTAGCATGAGCTTATAGATTTGTCAGGTTCACCCCCTCCCCCTTCCTCCACCGCACAACCACTCTTTTTTAAATCAAAACTGTTCAAAATGTTAAAAAAAAAACTCTTTGATACAAAATGAATACTAAACTTTTTTAAAGTTGGTAAATGAGTTTCCTTATAACTAGACGAAGTATCCCTCTCCTCCACCCAAATATACCATTAACGCTGTACTATTATGACGTCTAACCTGGGGATTGAATTGACTTATTTTTACTCTAGGTAAGTGAGCTAACATTAACTTGTAGATTGGTTAGCTCCCCCTCCCTTCCTTCCTGACCTAACCATTTTCCCTCCAAACTGTTTAAAATGCTAAAAAAAGATTCTTTGATACAAAATGAACAGTAAATTTGTTTAAAGTTGATAAATGGGCTTCCTTATAACAAGGCAAAGTACAACCCTTCCCCCACCCAAATATACCATTAACGCTATACTAATATGACGTCTTACCTGGGGATTGATTTGAGGATTATTTTCCCCCTAGCTATATATTGTTTTTCAGACGAAGTGTTTCGTTTTCAATCCGAACTTCACAAAGTGTACTTCCGTTCAAAATCTGAATTTAAACTTATTTTTCATTTCATCCTCTCCCCCAGCACCAATCTTCAATTTTGAAGGGAGGGAATAAATGGGTCGCCCCAAGATCATAGCAAACAGCAAAATAGCCACTGTTTCCCCTTGTTCTCATAATGTTTTCCCATTAATTTTACACAAAACTGAAAAGAAATTTAAGTGTCACGTTATATGTCAGTCCCCATCACTGCCTTTCTTTTCTCTTATTGGACAAAGCTCATGAGCTAATAGGAGAGAGTAACAAACAAAACAAACTGAAACACTACCAGACATCAGTAGAGACTAAGGCTTTGAAATGGGGCTAGGCGGGATGATAAAAAAAAATAAAAGTTTGGAGTGGAAAGGTAGGGTAAGGGGGGGGAGCAATCTGTAAAGAAGTTAAACAACATGTGAGGTTGTGCTCATAAAAGCAGTGTTTGTTTAATATATACATATATAGATATATCTTGCTGCATTACTTTCCTTTACAACAAAATGAAAAAGAACACAAACAATTAAATAAAAGCTGCACACTAGATAATGTGGGACGAGTTATGGGGACACAGACATATGGTCTGATATTTTGATTTATTTTCAGTTTTGTGCGAAAAGAATAGAAAAAACGATGAGAACAAGGCGAAACAGTGCTATTTTGCTGTTTGCTATGATATTGGGGCGACCCATTTATTTCCTCCCTTCAAAATTGAAGATTGGTGCTGGAGTAGAAGATGAAATGAATCATAAAGTTAAATTTCAGATATTGAATGGAAGTACACTTTGAAGTTCGGATCGAAAAGAAACACTTCGTCTGAAAAACAATATATATACCTAGGTTTGAAAATAATCCTCAACTCAATCCCCAGGTTAGACGTCATATTAGTATAGTGTGAATGGTATATTTGGGTGGGGAGGGGGATACTTCGTCTAGTTATAAGGAAACCCATTTCCCCACTTTAAATAAGTTTACTATTCATTTTGTATCAAAGAGTTTTTGTTTTTTTTTAAACATTTTGAACAGTTTTGAATTAAAAAAGAGTGGTTGTGCGGGGAAGAAAGGGGTAGGGGGGTGAACCTGACAAATCTATAAGCTCATGCCAGCTCACTTTAAACATATTCATGTTTGTTTACTACTTTTTAGACCATTACGAGCAAGAGAACTTAGTATTTAAATAAATAGAATCTAAAAAATATCATTTTTTCCTATACAGTTTTATTCAAAAATTCAAAAAAATATGATCCCATTGAGATCCCAATCTAAAAATTTGTACAAACATAGATGAAATACACAAGAATTTTTGAGAATTTTTTTCAAAAAAATTAATTATATGTTTTTTGAGAAATTTAAATTTGAAATTTAAATTTCATTTTTTGAAAAAGAAAATTTTTATCAAATTAGTCATGTTGCATATCAGATTAAGCGGCAACTAACGTACTTTAAAATGCCATTTACCAAATCGTTCTATCTATATTTGGTGCCGAGTTATTATCCCTTTTATGTACCCTTATCCATGGAAAAATGAGGGTTTTTCCAAAGTTCAAAGTCTCATAAATGAAAAAATAATAGAGATAAAAATCCAAAAATTGAGACTTTTGATTACCTCAAGGGGTACAATTGATGAGCCAAATGTGAAAGAAATACAAAAATGTAAGGTAAAATTTTTCTCAGATTTTGGATCACTTGACGTGGAATGACCCCTATACCTTTATTTCGCTGACGATGCGCTCACGCAACACCTGCTTTTGCGTTCCTTCCCTCCGACACAGAATCAATTCTGAGTGGAATTTTTTTTATAAAAGTGACCTTGACTAAGAGTATTTCACATACAAACCCAAACTTTTTTTCTTTTCTAAGTGTTTTGATAGAAAAATAGATCACAAATTTGAGCAAAAAAAAGCATGTTAGAACCACAATTTTTATTACATATAGAATAAAATGTTTGAGGCAATTTTTTTACTTAACATGTTTCTATGGTTGTTCCTTAACCTAAAACTGAAATCGGTATAAAAATTAGTTAAATAGCGAATTTTTTATGATTTTTTATAATGACCGTTGCGTCAACGCAACACCAGCGGGTAATGGGTTAAATGGCTACTAATAGTTGAAAAAAAAAATAATACGCTAACTTAAAGTGTTCACCACAGCCAATCCCCTATTTTTTTTAAAAACATTCATATCTATTGAGTTAATGTAATTAAATTAACAATAATATAAAAATTGGTTCAAAGAAATTCCATAAAATTTTGAATTTATATTATTATTTTGAATTTGGGAAAATTTGGAAAATGAAAAAAAAAAAAAATAAATAAATCTTCTTTCAGAAATAAATTAGGAACTATTTCTAAACTCTGCATAGAAAAGAAAAAAAAATAAAGTAATGCTGAAATTGGTAATAATAATATTAATTTAAACAAAACCCTGATCGTTAATCGGCTCGGCTGATTAATTGGTAATCGGTAATCTGCCATGTTGCTTATTGAGGCATCTCTTATTATTATATGATATATTAGTTCGTAGTATATGTCATATAATTTAATATAAATCATAATTTTTGGCAGGTAAACCTCTGGAGGAAACCAAATTAAAAAAAAAAAACTAGTTTTGTCTTCTAACTTGTAGATGTCTAACAAAGCACTGCGACTGCATGCATGATAGGTTTATATTTTTATGTAATCAATTGCTTAGTATGGACATATACCATGTAAGTTAGCAAATTTTTATATGATGATATGCAAAATTTTGCGTTGACATAAAATTAATGAATTGTGCTTAAACTGTGTTCTAAAATTTTGATATTATATACTCTAAACATTCAAAAATGGCGAAACGGACAAATTATTTCTGCTTAATTTTCTATTTATCATCCTTCTTAATTTTTTACTCCAGGTTTTAAAAAAACATGTCACTTACCGTATTCGCACTTTAAACGATCCGTAAATAACTATTTTTTTTCTTATTTAATTTGACAATTTTTGTTGATTTAGTTCCTAAATTGGGAAGAATCAATGAACTGAGGGAATGCTAAATATCAATATTTTAGTAATAGCATGCATTTTTGCTTAACCCATTAATGCCTAGCGTCCCTTTTTAGGGACGGTCAAAAAAAGGGCCTGAATTTCCCCAAAATGAACATTTCAACCAAATAATAGTGTTCAATTAGTACCTCGGTATTGTTTCAATTCGTTATTAACAGATTGCAGCACATAACCATTGTAAAGTGTGTTCTGTAGCGGTTTTAACATGACCTTTGTCAAAAATGACATCGTTCACAATCTCAAGAAAAAAAGCTAAGTTTTCAAAGTTATTCCTAGCTTCTCAGTTTATGTTAATTGCTGATTTTATTTCTTCTTTTTAAATGTCTTTTTAAATATTATATCGTAGGCAGAAAAAAATTTAGTAAAAAAAGTATGTACCCTCTGGGATCTATCGTAACTTTTAAGGGACGTTTTTTCTGTCCTTAATAAAAAAAATATTTTTTACATGATATTTTTTTAATTATTTTTCCTGTCCATTAAACACTGTTTGTAAAACATTAAAAAAAAGTCAGGCATTAATGGATTAAAATATTTCATCGAATACTTACATTGTAATGGATAAAAGGGGGAAATTATTGAGAAATTCGAGAAAACAATGCACGCATGTCCAAAAAGGCAAATACGTTATTCGGTCTATCAAAGGAACTTTTTCAATATTAAAACAAACGAGTATCTTATTGACTGCTGACAGGATCAAAATGAGCAATAAATGAAATGAATTAAATTATAACAAACCAACTCACTGGGAACATACTTCAGTTAAAAGTATAGTTACGATGCGATGGACACATACACAAAATATTCCTATTGTAGTAATATGAGTGGATAAAAATAATATCGGAATTTAAAGACAGTTCTAGATAATTTAGAATTCGTACAGTTTTATTTACGTTTTAAGACTCTTTTAGAAAGGTTTCACTATTTTTTTTTAATTTAAGTAACAATATATTCTTTTAAGGTTTAAAATTAAGGGTAACTTAAGGTAAGGTTAAAAAGGTTTTAAAACTTTTTTTTTTTTAATTTAAGTAACCAGCTATTCTTTTACGCTTTGTCACACAAAATTCGATAACTCATTAATTATTTGCTGCATTAAATAAAGCTATGTAACTGCTGAACATCTATGTCTTTCATGGCATTAGAAGCCAAGGATAACAGAAAATTATTACATTTTTAAATTACAAAAAATTGAAAAATCATGCGAAACCTAAAGTAACTTTCCTTTTTCACTCCACACGATTTCAGAAAGCGTCGCAATCTATCTTTCTGTTGCAAATGAAAATGTTTATTGAATTGTCGAACTGAATTTCTCCGCGTTTCCCAAACCCTTTTACTTTCTATCATTCCGTCATACCCAATTAATATGTCCAATAAACTAACTTGCTTCGATAATCCCAGCCCCAGCAGCAGATGTCACATCATGTTTCCAAATCAGCCCGAAGTTTTAATTAAAAGTCCTTACTTGTCATTTCAGTGGGCACAATTGGGACGCTTTACGTTTATTACCATAAAATGTTCTTTATTAAAATGACAAGACTTGAAGCCTAAACATGTGTTCTGTGAATGCTTTCTAAATCCCTCTTTTGAAACCATCTTTAAACCTCAATTCCCTCGGCAGAAAATTCGTGAGAGAATGACACACGGACAAAGGGAAGAAAAGATTTGATGATTTTTGTTTTGTTTTTCGATTTATAATTCCTAAAAAGGAATTATTGAAAACCTTTGTTTCTAATCATTTTATCTTTCTCTCAGTATGAAATATCAGAACTCTTAACAACAGCTTCCTTAAAGCATTTTTTTTTCTAGTTTTAAATTTCAAAAATAGTTTTATGTGAATGCTTCATAATAAGTTTCGTTGGGTAGCAACAGGAAATTTACAAGTAAATTCAAATGCTCATCTATGATGGACATTGTAGAATAAAATATATACATATTTTATACTACCAACATTTTAAACTACATTTCATTCATTGAAACCTAGAAAAATGCAATGTTACTTCAACCCATTAATGCCTGACATTTTTTTTCCAAAGATATTTTACATACTGGTTACAAACAGTGTTTAATGGACAGAAAAAGTAATAAAAATATTATGTAAAAAATAATTTTTTATTAAGGAAAGAAGAATCGTCCCTTAAAAGTTACGATAGACCCCAGAGGGTATATACTTTTTTTACTATTTTTTTTTCTGCCTATGTTATAATATTTGAATAGACATTTTATAAGAGGAAATAAAATCAGCAATTAACATAAACTGGGAAGCTAGGAATAACTTTGCAAACTTAGCTTTTTTTCTTGAGATTGTGAAAGATGTCATTTTTGATAAAGGTCATGTTAAAACTGCTACAGAACACATTTTACAATGGTTATGTGCTGCAATCTGTTAATAACGAATGGAAACAATACCAAGGTACTAATTGAACACTATTATTTGATTGAAATGTTCATTTTGGGGACATTCAGATCCTTTCTTTGACCGTCCTTAAAAAGGGACGCTAGGCATTAATGGGTTAAATTACTTTTTCGGTTCACAGGCTTACTGCTTGCAGTGCCATCTTGCGTAAATGTTTTGAATTCAAAGCAGAAATTCTTGAAAAAAAAAAAACCATTTATATCTTGACACATGAATTGTCTTCATTTTTTTAAAATTTATTTATTTAATTATTATTTTTTAAATTCTTAAACGTTTTACTGTAATGACATTTCGGAAACCTTCAGTCATTTTCAGCACAACTTGTTATATTGTATGCTAAGCATAAAATAATAGAAAAGGTAGCGATAAACCGGAGAGATAAGCAATTTATAATTCGAATAATCATCCTCTAAAAATAGGTGAAAATTATTTTTATCTAAACTTCCGTAGCTTTCGATAAGTTTCTCTACTGCTTCTGTAAAAGGTATTTCCCGTAGAAAAATTAGTACTTACAGCAATTTGATATTTAATAAGTGTCTAGTAAAAATATTAAGTGTAATATTAAGTGTCTAGTAAAAAAGCACGATAGACGATTAACTTTAATATTACAGGGAAAGTAAATTAATTATGCAATAACCAATTTTAAGTATTATAGTTTGTCTTTATCCCTCATTTATTTACATGAAATTACACATAAAAATATCAAACTTCGCGCATTTGAAGAGCTCTCACAGTAACTTTCACCTCAAAAGCTTTTAAAAACGCTTTTATCTACAATCGCAGATACCTGGATTTTTTATTTTTTAATTTTTCGAAGGAAAATTCTAGTTTTTTACAGAAGATCACTGGTATATGTTTAAAATCTTTAAGGTAGCAAAATATTGAATATTAGTTAATTAATTATGATTTAATGAGCTAATTAGCAAATTTTAAAATATAATTCATCTAGACGCAGTTTTTGTTTTAAACATTCCAAATATTAGTTTTAATGTGGTCGGCCTCAATCAAGATTCCAAAGAAAGTATTTTTTTTTAAATTATTTTCGAAGTACAAAACGAACAAAATGAGGATTTTCGCCATTATTTTTAAGCTTAAACATCCACTAAAATTTGCTTTTCAGCTAACAATTCTTATTGAAGCAGACCAAATCCTCTCAACTGTGCAGTACCAAATGGTATTAACAATGATAGATGAATTTGATGTTGTGCAATCATGCTTGGAAGAAAGAAACGTATGACAAAAAGGCGAATCTTCAGAAAATGAGCTTAAACATTGGGAAACATGATGTCAGCAAAGGCATCCCTTCAATAAAAACTTATTTATGCAAACTAATTGTAATACTGACAACTTCTTAGTAGTGCTTTAAAGCCAGCAGATTGGAGCTAATAGATTGGAGAATAACTTAGGACCATAAAAAAATATTTTGGTCTATTTTCGTGATTTCAAGTGTGTGCATACTTCTTTAAACTTCATACTTGACTTGTATCAAAGAAATCTTGCAATCGGAAAACAGCAATAATTGAAATTTGCAACATGCCAAAAAACACAATTGAATGCTTCCTAAGTTCAGACTTCAAACTAATGCGTTAAACTTATAAACAAAATTAAAGTTATAATTACCGTTACTTTTATTTTTTTTTTGGTTACATTTAAAAATCAACTTCGTCACTTCCGCCATACAAAAAATTTACGTATCAGCATTTCGAAGCCCTCGCCTAAAAACTTTCGTTTCAAAAACAGAACATTTTTGATATACATAAGAAGGTCAAGACAAACACTGAAAATCCAGGCTGTTCTCGGAAAAATCAGTACTGCTACCAAATGCGTCTTATTGTAATTAGTAACAAAGCATACATGTACGTTGAAGTTCCCTAATAAGTAGCCAATCATAACGTAGCTTCTCTCAAACTCCGTATATCGTTTTATTTAATAAATTTCAAGAATTCGGATGAGAAGTTTGCTTAGCAGAGATGCATAAAAGATTATTTCGTAACAACTAAGTAATAAAGAGATAGTGAAGATTGTTTACGGAAGCTATTTCCAGTGCAGTACTTCCCCAGAATGCCCTTGTAGATATATCTACCGAAACGCCTAGTTGATTCTCACCTATCTTTGCATAATTTTCTGTCTTTTCAAGTGAATATTTCCTATTTACTTAGCAATTTTAATTTAAAATGAGCTGGAAATAATTTCTCTTCGTTTCTGAAGTTGAAAACTAAGCAGCTTAAGAATCCCGCAGTAAGAGTTTCTCTAAAGTTTCTGTCTTAGCTTTATTAATCGTATATTTAAAATTAGAAATCTTCTCATGATTACACGGCAAGGCAGTGTTTCTCAACGTTTTAGCATTCATGACTGTGTTTGTGATCTTGATTTTAACCTCGCCCCTAACGTAAAGTAACAATATATATTTAAAAAAATGTAATGCTAGTGTTTTTAAGCAGAAGATGCACTTCGTTCTTAACTAAAATACTACCACAATATATTATGTTTTTTTTTTCCTTTTTTTTAAAATAAATAATTAATTTTTACTCTTCATTAAGCTGTGTTATATTTAATAAAACTCTAATGACATAAACGACAACAGAGCCGATCCTTCCTTTCGATTGTATATAGATTGTTTTGCAAATTGTCATCACCAGACGCAAACAAGTTAACTCTAACAAACTGATGCAAAAAAAAAAAAAAATCCTTTTTTTGAGTAGGCTAACCCACTGTTTGCCTAGGTAGTCGCATAGTGATAAAAATATTTTCTGCTATTTTTTTATTTGTTTAAAAAAATTGTATTGATTGAATTCCTATTAATTTGAAAATAATTAATATTGCTTCCTTGACTCCTTTGAAATACGTTCATGTAATTGAAATATAATGTTTCAACAGGAACGAGCGATTGCTTTGCATAAGATGCATACAATAAAGGGTATTTAAAGAATAAATAAAACGTTATTTTTCGGTAAAATTTAAGCAAATATTTCGTCCCAATCAAAAAAGTTTAGTAAAGAGATAATCTGCGTTAAAAACTGCATGGTATTAAAAAGTCATACACACGTAAACTATTTTTTCTTATTAAGTGTTACTGCTCTTTGACAGTTATAACTCCTGAGCTTTACCATAAACATTTATGTTCAGTTTTTTTCCTCATTCACCAAAATATATTGTTAAAAAAAGACATAAAAAATTCTTCCCTTCACATTTTTTTTTCCAATTTTGGTTAAAGAATTTGAGTTATGCGGCGGTATTTATATGGTAATATCTTTTATCATGGAGATTGAGAAGTATAATAACGATAAAAAAGCCTCGAGCGCTTAATGTCACTTTAGAAATATTTCCTGGTAAGATCTTATGGTGCATAATGAAGCATAAAGTGTTTTTCTTAGATCATAATGTTTTTCAATATCAATCATTGAAATTCAACATATGCGTTATTTATGTCCTATATATTATGAGCACAAAAGTTTTGTCAATCATTTATCAAGTGCATAGTATTGCTGCTTGTATTTCAGCAGTTATGTAAATCAATGAATATAGAATATAAAAATATACTTTTTTTTAAAAACTCTAATATGCAGCTTATGTAATGCTTTTCTTGATGCTATGTTTTTATGCTTATGATATGTTTTTCTTGATTTTCTCTGTAAATGAATTTAATACATTCAATTTAAATTTTATTAGTTTTTTTATTTGTCTGTTTGAGACATCTTTATTAAATAAAGCGCATAAAATCAAAAATGGTGCAAATAACTACTTCATACACGGACATAAGAAATAATTGCAAGCAAAAACCAATCATCGAAGTTACAGTAGCAAGAGACTGTAGTTTCGAAATTGTTTACGTTTGTTATTTTGGAATTTCTGTAGCATAGCTGAAGGTAAAAAGGTCTCGGGCAGAAGCTGATCATATCTCACCACTGGTAGATACAATATTTTATTAGGCCTCATGGTATTCAAAAACATGGATCAACTCTTCCATAAAATATAAATATAAAATCTTATGCACAAAGAGAAAAATTACCATTCCGTAGTGGGAGTTGAAGTGGAAACGCAAGCAAATGCAGAAGTGTTTAACCACAGTATCCAGAAACAGCAATTTTGACTTTGTTTTAGGCACGTCAGTTTGAAATATTCTACAATAAAGACTATAAAAAAAAACTGTAGAAATATAAGTTACGAATTTCATATTTGTGGTTCAAAAAAAAAAAAGAAAAGAAAAGAAAAGAAAAGAAAGAAAGTAAGAAAAGAAACAAAGAAAAAAAAATCCAAACCTCCAAGCGGTCCGAAATTATATTTACATGCAAAACTGAAGTTCCATGGAACAAATTCTTTCTAACTCGCTTTCCTCCTTGTAATGATTTAATGAAATTTTACAGATGCAATGTGTTTAGTACTTCTTTTCAATGGAAACGCGTTGGATATCAATTATTTGCACAAACTTATATAGAAAACATACAGAGAATTCTTGCTTTTTGTTAGAGTACAATTCATAATATGCGTTAAGTACTTATGTGTTAGCAGATACGAAAAACAATTTGAATATACAGGGTGTCCACTCCAATCGTGGACCAATAGCTAATTTCTAAACCGTTAGAGATAAGCATATAGTTTATTTGGGAAAAAATCTCCAAATTATAAATGGAATTTTGGGTCTATTCAATGTTTTTCAAAAAATCAAATTTTGAAAGAGTTACGAAATTTAAATTTTTATACAGCCCCCCAGTCCTATCAATCATATTTAGTAAAACATTCTTGACACTGTAACGTTTAAAACTAAAAAAAATCACTCTTCTACCACAAAAATTGACCGAGTTATGACGTTTTGAAAAATCAAGATTTTGAAGGATTTCGCATACGGTCCCTTAAGCCATCTCTCGATGACGTCATGAAACAATGCAAAATCTTGATTTTTCAAAACGTCATAACTCGGTCAATTTTTGTGGTAGAAATGTGATTTTTTTTTAGTTTTAAACGTTACAGTGTCAAGAATGTTTTACTAAATATGATTGATAGGACTGGGGGGCTGTATAAAAATTTAAATTTCGTAACTCTTTCAAAATTTGATTTTTTGAAAAACATTGAATAGACCCAAAATTCCTTTCATAATTTGGAGGCTTTTTCCCAAATAAACTATATGCTTATCTCTAACGGTTTAGAAATTAGCTATTGGTCCACGATTGGAGTGGACACCCTGTATATATATAATATAGACACAAACAGATTTTCTGAATTTATTAAAAAAAAAAAAAGCTGCAAATTTTACCATGTTTATTTTTTTTCTCTGTAAAGCTTTCTAAGATGCATGCATCTAGTTCTTCTAGCATGATTAGTACCAATAGATGTCAAAATTATATTTTTTTACCAAATGAATAAAGAACCACCCAACGCAAACGGTACGTTAAAGCAGCTATTATCACCATGCGCCTCGTGATTACATTTGTCCTGAAACATATTGTGACTGCAAATAAATTATTGCAATTAACTTTTTTGTAAAACGTTAAAGTGCATGGCACACGTTTTATTTTAATGTTGGAATGCCAAGTAATTAAAAATTCGAAACAAAAAGAAACAAAAAAAAAAAAAGAAAAGTAAAAGACAGGGAGAAAAAAAGCCTAAAAGTACAAGTTAACCAAAATATTCATATCCTTTTAAGGAAAATATTTTTTTAATTAAATTTCTTTCTTTTGCCGATGTTTAATATAAATATCTATTGTTATGTAGATAGGTAAACATAATAGCTATAAAAATACCGAGAGCACTTTATCTCCTTTTTTTATACATCCGAGAGAAATACGATTTTAGTGTATAATGAATTTGTCATCCATCTCTTTTGTTGGTATTAAGTACGATAAAAAATGGCTTTTTGGATTAAAAAGTCACCACATTGTTTTTGCATCTGTGATCAATAACTGCTGTGGCTTGAAAAAATTGGAGAAAAGAAAATAGAACATGTATTAACGTGGAATAAGTGACTTGTAAATCAATATTTACTTGGGTTGTTTTTATGTCAAATTTATTTGTTGTATTTAGTTTTACAAATGACAAGTGATCTATTTTGAACTTATAAAATAAAATGATCCTAAACTTAAGTTTTTGTATCTACTTCGCGGGAAAAACGAAATTGAAAAATTACAGCTACAACAGTCTCGTTTGCCCTTTTATATGGGAAGCCCGAAAAGCTGCTTTTTTTTCTTTAAATTCATTGCATGATTTTGTAATCAGTTTTTGAAAAAAAATCATGATTTTATAAAACTATCGATTTGAATAAACTTGATGACAATCCAAAGCACAACGTGCTAATAAAAATGTAATTCATGCTGTGCAAATCTTATAATTTAAGTTTTAGATTAAGTAAAGGTCACAAATAGTCCAACATTTTTGTAGAAATGCTACTTCCTATTGTGGGCGAATAATTCTGTATGTCGATTTAAGTTTCATAATTTCTTGAAAAAAAAAATTTTAGGGGCCTAGTACCCTTTCGGTGAAGAAAATGTGTCGAAAAATTGGTTAACTTAAAAGTGACTTGTTTCAAGATCTATTAGTTTTAATTTCATGAAATTTTAACCAAATATGAATTCAACTCGATTATTCTTTTCGATTCCAAAATGTAAGTTATGGGTGTTTTTGAAGTTTTTAAGCAATTATTTTAATAAAGGGAAATTTTCTGTTTGCCGATAATTTAAAACATACTGCGTGCAGCATTACTCTTTTGTAAAATAAGATATCCACTTAATTTTTTTTTCTAGAGTAGAAAAATAATGTATGTTTGAAATGACGAAGAATTAGATTGATTAAATACTCCTTACCCACAAAATAAAATTTTTAAATTCAAAATTCAAATTTTGATGCATTTTTTTAAACTTTATATAGCTACAATTTGAAAAGTTTCAACACAAGAAAAATTTTGGTTCATTAAATTAAGCATAATTAGTACATGAGCACTTGTATAAAGTTTCGTGCACTTGAGATTATCCGTTTCCGAGAAATGCTGCGCGCAACGAGTAAAAATGTAGTTTCGAGAAAATGAACTTCAAAAGTCGATTTTAAACATCTATCGTAATGGTAAACAAATGCGATTTGTAAAATTCGGTTTTTGCTGTTTTCCTCATATCTTCCGTTCTACTGGGAATTTTATTACGGGGTTTGTCTTAAAATGTTCCCATTATTTCCCAGTTCCAAAAAAAAGTTAAATACAAAAAATCATTTTTTTGAATTCTTAAAGGGTACTAGACCCCTTGCAACGGTGCTTCAAAATTCCTCCCAATTTTTATTTTAACTGAGAAAATGTCGATTGTTTTATTTTGAACACTTTAGTGGAAAATTGCACAAGACATTGATGAATTAATGGAAAATTGGTTGCGGTATAAAAATGTACATTTAATTAAGAATAAACACTTTTGGTCCGTTTAAAGCACACCGAAGATATATTTCAATTTTACTAAGGTGTGCATTTTTTTTTCAAAATTTGATGTACATTTTTATTTATTTATTTATTTTTTGACTTATTAAAAGTATGAATTCATTTTCAGTCTTTAGTGAAGTTGTGCAATTGTGATTTCACTTCTAAATGCTTCATGAAAGAGCATGGCGTCAGTTTCAATGTTTAATGTTTGTATTTTTATTTTTCAATTTCTTTGTAGTTTCACTTTGTTAGTCATACAATGCGTCATGTGGGAAAAACAAATCAGCTAGTCACCAAAATGTGGGTATTAACTTTAATTTTACGAATATGTTGTTATAGCAACTAACGGGAATCAAAAATTTTTATCCTCATAAAATATTTTAGTCGATTTTAACTGAAAAAATAGTACATCGTATATTATACGTCAATTATTTTCCTTTTCAAAAGTTTTTAACTATGATTTTTTTATTTTATTTCTTTTAACAAAATTTCCGTTTTAATAGTATTAACTATCTTGATTAGTGTTATATAATTGTTTACAATGTTCTTTTTATTAATAAACCTTGCTAATTGCACTTTAGCGCGAATATATTTTTGAATGCTAAATTTAATACGACATTTTACTTTGTCTTTATATGAAACTTCTAATTAAAACTGGAGCATTTATCTCATGTGACAGACATGCTCAGCAGTTAAACATATTTTACTACTTGTGGTTTCCAATACACTAAAACAGTAAATAACATTAATTGAAAACGCAAAATGACATTTATGTGTGCATTATGAACACTAAACGGAAAAATTGCTCAGTTTTAATGAACTCCATAAATTTTGCCGCTTATAATTGAAGGAGTAAATGTTTATATTTTTTTTTCTAACTAAGTGGTAATTTATTGCTCCTTCTTGGTTTAAGTGATAAAAAGCAGTAAGCGCGCTCATGAATGTACTTTTTAACAATGGAAATAAAACTTTGTTGTTCACTGCAAAATAATTGCTTGCGATGTTTTATTATTAGTTTTAAACAACAAAACATCATATACATATTTATTTGGATATCAAGTAAACTAATTATTTGTTCCCAAACAATTACATTTACGGAAAAAATAATAGAAACTTATCGAACTATCCACATTTTTTTAACAGATACAAATTAAAAATATGTTTTTAGTTAATTTTTAGCCATTAAGATTTTATTTTTAAATACATCAACAACAGGTCAAGGTGTGTTGTCATGTAAGACGAATAAGAAAATTTCTAATAAATTTAGACATTTGTGCAATTTAGATTCTATCGTTTTACTAATTTTTCTTTCTTCAAAAGTAACTTTGAATCGTAAGATGTGCATAAAATTTATAAACAGTTTGTTTATTTGTTTTTTTTCTTTAAAAACTTGTATGTTAATTCCTTAGTTATAAATCCATAGTTGAAGCAAAATATTCAAAGCAAGTTAATTTAGTAATATGTATACTATAATTATTAGAGAATATGTGCATTAACTATTAACTTACAAACTGAGACCACTCACAAAATATAATTGTAATTTTTTCTCGTGTCTCTAACCTACTTGACCTTTAATATAGTAGTCAACTGTCGAATTAGTTAATTTTTATCGTTTATGCTATAACATCATTGAGCAAAATCTAGACATTGTTTTAAATACATTTTGCTAGAAATACTTATATGTTTTTATAATATCGGGTTACATTTTTAAATCATCTGTACAATACAAATTTGACTGACATGGTTCAGACTTAGAGCACTATTGGAACTTAGTTATGTTCTTGTCTTTAGACGAAATGATTTTTTTTTCTGTTACATGCATTTTTTTTATAAGTGATACCCTTGTCTTAAGAAACGCATTTCACAGTTTGAATGGAATTTTAAAGATGAACGGATTACAAACAATATGCTGCCAGCTCGGTTATTCCATCCATAAACTGCAGTTACGTTTTTACTAGAACTCCTCAGCCTGGAATAGTTAGTAACCCAGCTAAAGGTGGAAAACATCTCATAGACGCTAAGACAGCCAAATTAACTGGTAGCTAATGAAAAATTAGCAAAGCAGCGACATTGCATTAACTGCCATATTGTTTTTCCTTTTAAAGTTTCAAAAAATGTTTTCTGCTAGCGTACTTGCGATTCAAGATTGATGAGTTCAAATAAGAACTAAACTGCAGTCTGTGAATGGAATAACTGAGCTGTCGGTCTATATGTTGTCCTGCATTTTTCTTGCCCTATGAGCAGTAGCATACTGCTTAATTAATGGGTTATTTCATATCCGTATTAAGCTAGAGCAGACTAATATGCTATGCTGGAAGTACCGATATTTTAATATTCCTAAGGAAAAGGTATACAGTCCACTTTCGATTATCCGCTGGACGGATTATCCGCTAGGGGCTTGGGAAAAAAACAAATATAATTAACTGATTTTTTTCAAAAAAGCACGAGATTAAATTTTTTTTTCGAAACATTTCTTACTCAAGAGTGCGGTGTACTTTATCCAATAAATTATTTTACATGGGCATTATCGTAAGTACCACTTCTTCTATAGATATTACATTCTTGAGAACCTCCAATACAAATTGTATTTTTATGCTTTATCAATCGTTATTGTTTGTACTGTTGTGTATATCACATTTTTAATGCAATGCAATTATTTTCAAGCAAAATACTTTTTTATCTTCTTTACTCCTTAGTTTATGTTTTTATTCGGATTATCCGCGATTTTCGTTATTTCCGGTACCAGTGATCTCAATTCCGAGGATAATAAGTATTGTACTGGATAAGTTTATTTTTAATGCATAATGTGCTTTGAAAATAGCAACATACACTAATGGGGTCAATAAATACGTTAGAGAAACAACGTATTGTGTAGATTAACCAGCGAGTGCAGACAATTGCCACGTTTTGATTTCGTCTTAGATACTCGAACATAAATTCATTTTTGTGAAAATTGCAACACCATGAAGGACTTGCGCGAATGGGCTGAAATTTTCAGCAAATGCAAAGTAGGGTATGATATGGAAATGATTAGAGTTTTAGACTCGTAGCGCATGCGTACGCTGAGCAGCTCCCTCTGAACGCCGGATTTATCCGAATAAATAAACGGCTACAGCAAGACGTGTTTGGTTATAGGTGGTTATCTGCTTGTGATAAATGTTAGCTCAGACGTTGCTTATGCCCCTTCGACGAAAAAGAGCAAGGTTTCAACAACATACGGAGTTAGACCGGGGAGGATCATCGACCTTCGTGAAGCTGGATTGTCTTATCGTGAAGTAGCCGCTCGTGCGCAGCGTAACAGCAGCAGTGATGCGTGTTTGGAAGCAGTGGACGGACGAGTGTCGGACAACTAGGAAATCCGGGAGTAGACCCCGAAATGTGACGTCAGTGCGCGATGATAAACACTTTATCCGCAATCTGCTAACGGACCGTACAGCTTTTTCTAGACAACTGGCAGCACAGTGGTCAACAGTTACAGGTGTTTCAGTGTGTGCTTCATCAATTCGTAGACGTCTGCTGCAGCGTGGACTGCGTGCAAGGGACTGCGTCTCCTTTATACAGGATCCCCCTTACGCTAAACCATCGTCGCCTGTGGCTACAATGGGCCAATCAGCATAAGGAATGGCGTGCTGATTGGCAGTATGTTGTGCTTTCTGACGAATCCCGCTTTAATTTGTGGTACCATGATGGTCGCATTTGCGTCCGACGCTATGCCGGTGAACGCCACCTTCCAGAGTGTATTATCGAACGTCACAGTGGACGAACATCCGGAGTCATGGACTGGGGTGCCATGTCATAACACAGATGATCTCAATTACTACAAATTGTGGGTAACCTGAAGAGCAACCGGTACATCAGTGAAGTTCTACAGCCCCCCAAGCTGTCCCCTCTCTTCAAGGCTTGACTGGCGCTGTATCTCCGGATATGACGCTGATTGAACATCTCTGGGATTTCGTTGGTCGGCGTCTCGTCCGTGATCCTCGTTTTGTTGCTTCTACAGACGAACTTTGGGCACGCATACAAACAGTATGGAATGCTCTTGATTAAGCAGACATTAAAAATTTGTTTGACTTCATGCCACGTCGCCTAGCAGCACTTTTTGCAGTGCGTAGTGGCACTGCAAAAATTGCGTGGTGGCAATTTTTTTTTTATTGTTTGTTGGCTTTCTAAGTTTAATCATTTATTTGTACCACTATCACACTCAGCTGTGTATTAAATGTCATTCAATTATGACGATTCCTTCATGGTGTTGCAATTTTCACAAACATGAGTTTATGTATGGGTGAATATCAGAAAAAGTGCCAATTTGACCATGGAAATTTTCAATTTTTGAAGATACTCAGAAAATTAAATTAATAGGGTATTTCAAATACACATTAGTAACAATATTTTTTAAAAATTAGGGGCATGGTCAAAGTGAACATTTACTCCCTTTTTAAGGGGGGGGGTGTCTTTGAGCGTTACCGACATGATGAGAATGCTACCGAACTGACAAATATTACAGATTTTACACTTAGTGTATAAAAGTAAATACTTTCACTACCTTCTATGTTTTTAAAGAAAATAATTATTACTTAGAATATAATAATATTTACACAGCCTGAACGCTTTTTTGTCTTATAAATAAAATTAGAGACTAATTAAAAGTTAGTTAAAGTCTAAATAAGTGCAACAAAGTTTGTTTCAAACAGATAAATAGGTTAATAGTTAAAAAATCAAAATAAAATTAAATTCTTAACACAATCTTATAAAATGAAATTAATTCAGGACAGTCAGAGTTTGGCGGGGGAGGGTGATTTTCACTAAAATGTTCGTAAGTTTTCCATTTTAAAACAAAATTATAATTTTTTGGGTGCAGTAGTTACGAACGAAGGTCGGAATATTGATGTAAAAGAAAAGAGGGTGAAAAAGGCAATAATTTTGTTTGAAAACTCAAATTTTGCGGAAAAATTCATGTTTTCGAAGCATTTAAAACCCAAAGAATAAACTGCTAAAATGGGAAAATTTGGCAGGAAAAACGATGCACTTGAATCTATCTGTGTATTTTAACCTTTTAAACGCCGTAATTCAAATTTTTAATTTTTACTTTCAATTTTTTGTTTGAATGTCTCAATTTACCTCTAGTATGCTAATCCAAACATATTTTGGCAAGAAAAAAAATTATAAGTTAGGTTTTCAGGATGTTCCCATTTGGGAACATCGGCGTTTGGAATGAAGTAAACAGGGGGATTTTTCTCAAAAGGTGATGTATTCGAAAAACAAAGGGAAAATACGAATATTTTTGTTCATTTTGCATACCATTATACTTTTATCATTTGTGTGGCTTTTTTCCCTTATTATACATGGTATTAGGGGAAAAAAGATGAATGAAGTCGCGTTTCACAGTCAACGTATTGCTTCCGCACGTTCTTTTTGAAAACCACGCAACATCCCTAAGTGAATGGAACAAGATAATGCTGCCTGTTTTTTCTATTCAAATTTAGAAGATGTGGTCGAGTTCCAGGTTTGCCTGACACGTTCATCTGAGAGTTTAGCAAGCCATTGGGATTTTATGGCGGTATTAGAGATGTGACAACTCACTTTTAGTGCCTTTGTGGATTTCACAGTAAATCTACCAGCTTGCAACTACTCCCATATTTAAAGCATTGGAAAATTAGTTCCACCACCATTTTTTACGTCTAAGCTGTGGGAGGTAACTTCCTAATATTCTGTCTAATAGATCAACGCCGGCCGTGGTAGCCCGATCGGTAAGGCATCGGACTCGTGTCCGGAGAGACCCGGGTTCGATCCCAGCCGATCAAAGATCCACCGCCTTGGTTAATGGTGGCTGGGAGGCGTTAAAAATGTCGTGGTCACAAAGTCCTCCAAGTGAAACGATACCTCTGGGGGTGCTGGGCCTAGGGTTTGCTCGACCCTAGGTTCTGGTTCAAAATTAAGAACAGAGCGCCCTTCAGGGCCCTATCCCGGTTAAACCACGAAGATGTGGTAGGTACGGGGGACCCTGGAGGTGTGAAATGAAATGAAATAGATCAACGCCGCCCGTTCCTTCATTGTATCTCTGAATCAAAGCCGACTGAGGTACATCAATTATTTTATTTCTATTCTTGAGTATCTCTTTACTTTAGATATTGACTCGTGTGTAGCATATTTTGAAGCAATCATTAATATAGAGCTACCATTCCAGCGGCAGACGGAAAGATTCACATTGCAACGATAAATCATACATTCCTCTCTTTGTCTTTTTCATATCCTAAGTTGATCGAAGAGTACAATCTCCAGTTCTATTTTTTCGAATAGTTCCAACAGCTTTTCTTTTCAGAGAAGTCAGTTGATTCGTCAAATTGTATGATGTGAAAAATTTGTCAAAAAATATCATGCTGTTCAGGATGTTTTAAAACAAACAACCTATCCATGACGATTATTGATCCAAGTGGAGTATCTGCCTTAGCACCATTCTGTTTTCCAGAATAAATTTCCATCCTGTATGGAAATACATTTGATCAGCATATCAACCAAATTTTCTACCAATATCTGATGGGCTTTCTTTTTATAAACATTGCTGTCGGACAGGCTGTTGAAATAATCTAACGCATCTTCTAATGTTAAAAATTTGCGAGGCATCTCTAATAAGATCGTCGAAATAAGTCGAGTGGTGAAATAAAATGCTGAAATGAGACCGGTAAAATCTCATCATAAACCCTTATTCTTACGTACCCGTTAGTCACGTGATATATTGCAAAGGGATGTGAAACATGTTCAATTCTTAGAAATTTTATGGGGTAGAAAACAGAGAAAGAGAGAATTCCAACCCCGAAAATGCGATTCACTTGCAATGGAGCATGTAAAGGCGGGTGTGAAGGACATATTTACAATAGAAAAGGGGTGTGAAAGGCAAGCTGACTGATAACAGGTGTCCGTTCGTGAATAAAAGGTTCAAACACTTGTAATCAATACAAAACAGGTCTTTCGAAACAAAATATTTGAAAAAAAAAAGAAGCATCGTACTTCAGATTTCGCGATCAACGAAAAACCCCCTCAAACACTTTACTCCAAACGCCGATGTTCCCAAATGGAAACATCTCGATTCTGATAGAGATAATTCCCTCGAAATATTAATTGGAAATATTTTGTTTATTTTAAACAAAATGTATGTCTTTTGGATACTTAATAACGTCAACAAAACATTTTTTCTATTTTTTTCTTTAGAAAGGGAGACAGAAAAACTTAGACAAATTCTAAGTTCAGAAATTCAGTAAATTTGACTTTAATTCTACAAAAAGGCTCAGCATTTTTCAAAAAACTAAGAGCACCAAAATTAAATTCGTATTTTTCTGTGTCATTTCAGAAAATATAATAACTCTGAACACATTTTTGGGTTACTAGAAAAATTCATAAAAAAAATGTTCCCATTTGGGAACATCGCCAGGTAAAAGGTTAAAACTCAACAAACTGATAACACGAAGAAAACATTGCGAAAAAGCATCGGTAACGCATGCATCAGTTTTGTAACAAATACCTTCTTCCTCCGCGCTGCCGACATGACCGCTGCCGACATGACAAATTTCCCGCAATATGATAGCTGAACATCCCTAATTAAAGATTCGAAATTAAAAACACCTTATTATGTCCATGATAGAAGGTTTTTTTTCCATTATGCAAAAATAAATTGAAAAATTACTTTATTTTGTGTCTTAATTTCCGCTGCCGACATGATACTTCATTTGGTAGAAACAGAAAAGTCAAGATTGAAAAAATCTTACCTGTAATTTAATGCAGCCGAAGTGAAAATTTTCTATCGGAACTGAAACATCACATATTAAAAATTTCACCCAGCGTAATTTTTTGGCGCCAAAAAATGTTTTGTCTAGATTTTATCATTCCGAAAGTTGGCTCACTCGTCATGTTATGAAAACTTGTGACAAGCAGAAATTGCTTTTTTTTTATCTATCTAAATTCATTTTATCTAAAACACAAGAGTAATTTGTCATAGATGAACATAAAACACGTTATTTCCTTTTGTATTTGTTTCTACTGCGATGTTTTAAAATCCACAGGATTTTTTTTAACTTTGCGATTCGAATGTGTGTCGCGCTGCCGACATGACATTGAGGCAATAAAAAGAATTCTATTGTCACAAATTACAGTAAAACCTGAAAATTTTGTCATGGATTGTATGTGCGACGCAGTTTACTGTATGGAAAAAGAAAAATTTTTGGTTTTTATTTGGAAGTGCTTGAGAAATTCATTTGTGACTTAAATTAGCACTTTTCCTGATAATCACCCGTATACGTTGCGTTTAAAATAGGTCATATATTTGGTATTTTTACCAGTGCTAATATCGCTACTTTATTTGCAATTATAGTTAAGAAGGATTGATCTTTCTATGAGCCCAAGTCATTTACGCAACTGGAATTTTTTTTCGGCTGGAAGTGAAGATTGGTTTGAAAAATTCCAGATTTTTTTCTGTACTTTTCACCTTTATTTCACCCCCTTTTTTCTGAACAGGCAGTATTCACAAGACATCCGGTGCCCTAAACAGCGGAGAAGAAATTCAAAGTTTATGGGGGGAGGGAGTTATGCTCTAAAAGAGCATTTTATTACTTTTGCCTTTTTATTAAATATTTCATAGAAATCCCAAACTCATGCAATTATTTTTAATGATACAACTTGGACTATTTACTATTTTTAACACTTAAATGGACTAAGACCGACTTTTACTCAAATAAAAAATGATTAAAAACAAAATTTGAAAAACCTCTTTGAAGGAACAAAATTCTAGAAAATTCTTTAAAACAAAAAATACCGAAAAAAAAAAAAAGAAAGAGGCAATAACGGTATTTTCCATCAAGATCCTTAAAATGTCCAAACATAACTTCATGCACGAATATGTATGCTATTACAAGATCGTGTTATGTTGTTTTTAGCTTTCGCTATCTAAAAATTGAGTTACAGAAAAAGAAAAAAAGAAAACATGACAATTTGGAGCGAAAATAAAGCAGAAGGGCAGAGACGCTAACATTCTTTTTTTTCTCTTTTTTCTGTAGCTTGAACTTCGAAATTCTATTATGAAGAAGAAAATGCATTCCACCGGGACCAAAGCAAGGTGAATAGCTCGTTATTTTGTGTAATACTCCAGCTAAACTACAATCTAGAGAATTTATTGGACTTTTATGACTTCTCATATTTCAGATTTACTGCGTTATTTAAAGCAGCCTGAACAAAAGAAAAGGATAACGGAAGTTAATGCGTTTACATGCTTTCAAAATCTAATTCTTGAGGAATAGAAAAGAATTATAACGTCCTTAGTCTATAAAATATAATTTTAAACAGTTCTAAATGCAGTTATGTTTACCTTTACTAGTTAAGATATGTTTACATACTTTTAGGAAAGTACTTAGGGTGTGTATTAAGGAGGCAGATAAGCTTCTCAGAGGAAAATGGCAAAACATTTCTTCAAAATTTAATAGTTAAGACGGTACAAAATGGTTTTCAAAAATGAGTTGGTTTTTTTATTTTTGTTTCTTCCTTTATTTTTCCACGTTAGCAAATTCAAGACGTAGAAGTTGTCACAGGAAGCATTCATTTTTATTTAGCTTAAAATTACCTTATTTCTAATATAGTTACATGAACAACAAGTTTTGTGAAACGAAAATAAATAACAAACACTAAAATTAGAGCTATACATCAGAAATGAGTTTGTACTTTTTCATAATTAATATTTTTGCCCTGTTCCGTACTTTTTCATAATTAATATGTTTGCCCTGTTCCTTAGATCGCTGATTCAACATATTTTTTAGGTTCATGATTTTGGTAGAGATGATAAACTGCTGTTGGAGGTTTTAAATGACCACCTGAAGAAAATGGAGTTTGGAGTTGAAGTAGAGGAATAAAAGTATAATGTTCTAAATCTTGTTCTTTGCTAATTCTAATTTTTGGCTTCAAAGACAAATCAAGTAGTGCATAATGCAAAAACAGTCGCTTGTGTAAGGTTGCCAAGTCGAATGCTAAATGGCTTTTGCATTTGTGACAAGTTTGCAAGCATAACTAATTTAAAATAAACTATTCCATATGACACGCACCTATAATTTAGAGTCTTATCCCACAATATCAATCAAGTATATGGTTGATTTCTCGTTTTGAGTGCATGCCCATTATTTCTTAAGACTTTAGGGAAATAGTTTGTTAAATAAGAAAAAAAAGAGGGGTAGAGTATTTGCGTTGGGCAACGTCTTTTTTTTAATGCATATTTATGTTTCTTCCACTTTTACATTAGCATAATGTTATAAATTAAAATAAAGAACTAACGATTAATGCTTCAGCTCTCTTTTTATAGGTGTCTTAACCGTTTCCCTAATAATTTTTTTTTTTTGGAAAAATTTGCAAAAATAATTTTAATTTGATTTTTTAATACCAGTAAATGAAACAAACAAAATATGTAGGTTTCAAGTTGAATTTTTAATTTTTATAAGTGCAAGACAATAGGGTGTAAATTTAGTTTCACCCGAGTTTTCTAGGGATAATACTTACTTGCAACTTATACGAGCCCGAAATAATTCGTTATAATCAGGCAAGCGGTTAATATTGCATGTTGGGTGTATGTCCAGTTTCTCCAACACCTTGCCAATAATCTATATGACAAGCGAAAAAAATCACACTTTAAAAATGTATTGCATTGAGAGAATGTTCCGAAAAAAAAACTCGTCAACATTTCAGCTCTGAAATATTGTAAAAAAAAAATAGAACATCGATACAGTTTGTTGCATGTTAGTCACACTGTTGTAATAATTGGGAGGTCAAGTGGATAAAGGTGATATGTGACAATTGAATTTTTCCGATTTACACAAATTTAAATTAGTGTTTTTTCAATTGTGTTAACTCACAATTGAATTGGCAAGTGAAAAAAGATAATATGTGACTTTTTTTTTCAATTTCTAGAAAAAGATTGCAAAAAATAAATAAATAAATAAATAAATAAATAAATAAATAAAAAACTATTACCTTATCACCTTTATCCATGGGGAAAAAATGTCACATATCACCTTTATTCACTTGTATCTTCAATTATGAAATTGCGTATTTTGGGGTAAGCTAAAATTGTTTAATGGTGAATGTTGAATCCGGTGAATATATTGGCAATAATTTCATTTCCGTTCATAAAGTAAATTACTATGTGACTCTTAATTCGAAAAAAAGCGTAATAATAAATAAATTCATGAACTGCAGACTCTGTGCGATGTTGTTTTTGTTTAAATCAAAAACAAAAAATGTAAATTAAAATAAATAAAAGTTCCAAAGCGGGATTTAAAAAAGGGGGGGGGGGATATTTTTTTTCGATATTAAGTTTATTTATTTTTTGTTCCTGCAGTGGAACAAAATAGTTATTTAACATTCGATCTCATACACGAAGCCTAAACGGGAGATAGTAGATGTTGCATTTGCATATTTAGCTTGTCTATAACATTCAAATTTCGTGCTTTTAAACAAACTGAAACTATTTATAAGCAAAAGTAAAATCTAATATTTATACAGATAAACAATCAGATTTTGACTGTTTTAGTTCCTTTTGAAGAAAAAAGCACAAAAAAGACAAACCAAAAGAAGGGAAAAATTAGAAAGTCCTATTGAATATTTTAATGCATAAGAGCCTACAAAGATTAAATAATAAACGATTGTGTTGTTTGTAATTTAAATTTAAAATACATTAGTATTTTCCTCGACAAAATGGCATGATTAATTAATAAAGTTTTGAACGATATACGTTTTAAATCGCCTTTTGATTAAATACAAATTCAAACCCCACTACATTTTTATTATGAGAAAAACTCACATTTCGTTTTTCTTTTTACTTTTTGAAGGTGAAATATCATCTTTCACTTTGATTTTGCAGGATTAGTGAATAGTTTTGTGTAATTGTTTTTCCGAAAAGTTATTTTATCAAATTTGGAGTGGTATTTACGGAAGCAAATAAAATGAGTTTTATTTTCTTCTTCCAGTAAAAGCTGATTCGATTTCATTTCTCGCGATTCATTATGTGCTTTCAAAGGGTAAAAACATATTTTTATTGTTACAAAAATAGTTTATTAAATTTCATTCGTGTAATGCATTTCCGTTTGCATTTTAAATAAATGAACACTTTTTGAAGATAAATCAAATAAAGAGTTCTGATCTCAAAGATTAAACTCGAAATCCATTAAAAGCATAAAATGGGAAATTCTCCCTTTCTGAAAACATTTACTTCAACCATTCTCTTTTCTGAGCTCGTTTTTCTGTAGAATAAAGCAGTAATTTTGGAAAGGTGAATTATTTTCTCTATTATAATTACTTGTCAGATTTAAAAAATATATATTTTTCCACATAAGCATATGAAAACTTAGAAATCAAACAAACTGAAATACTCTTTAAGTTGCTAAATGGACAAATTATACCGAATAAATTTTTAAAACAAGTTTTTTTTTTGCGCATGATTACAACTAAATAAGTTAAATTTATTCATGTAATGGGAGATTAAATTCATTTAGGGTTAAGAAAAGTTTTCTTTTAAAAAAAATCAGAAATTTTCATGATTTCTTGAAATGCATAAGTATTGCATTTTCTCTTTTTCGCATTACACATAAGTAGTGTAAAAATTTGTATTAAAAACACCTGATTTCAGAAAAGACAAAAAATACAAAAACAAAAGTAATTATACATAAAAAAAACTATTTTAAAAATTTCTTATTTTTAATGTTAATGATTTTTTTTTATACACAACATAATTTTTTACAGATAGTGTTCATTTGGTGAATGTTCTTTAATATCATTGAAATTCAATCAGAACAAGGACTTCAACAAATGCATGGAAGGAACGTCGTATATTAGATATGAGCCAATCCAAGCCATAGGTACATTTCACTTCGCTTCCTTTGCAAAGTCAGAGGGTTTAGAATTGTGGCTCAACAATAAATATAAAAAATATGCGTAATATGTCACTCTTCTGTGTTCCGGATGACTCCTTATTTATTTATATTTACCTTTGTTTCAAAGTCATTTGCACAAAGTTGCTTGCTGTTTTTAGTCAAGTGATATGAGTTATGTAATTTGCTTAACAAAAAGATATGTTTCAGAGTTTCCTTTGGGGGGGGGGGGGGGGAGAGGGAGTCTTTAACTAAAAAAGAGATTAGGCAAAGTCGCTTGTATTCAGTTTCGTCCCCTTAAGTTTTTCTGGTCGGACACTAGGTGTCTCCACCAGTAATATTTTTTGTCGGTTGCAAACAGGAACACTATTTCCTTGTTTAATACAATGATATATATATATATATATATATATATATATATATATATATATATATATATATATATATATATATATATATATATATATATATATATATATATAATATATATATATATATATATATATATATATATATATATATATATATATATATATATAAGGAAATAAAGAAAATATACTCTCAGTATACCTCATGGCAGCCCACAAAGAGCTTGTGGTCGAAAAAAAAAAAAAACAGTCGTGGTGCTCGTTTGCACGGTTTTACTCATTTTAAATGGTGATTACCTTTTTAACAAGCTTTATTACAAGCTTTATTGGGTAGGGGGGGGTAGAATATCTCCATTGAACTCTGGTAAAATGTCATCAAAAAAAGAAACTTTATGAAGTCGAAAACAAAATGCTTTTCTTTTTATGCACTTAAGCTTAAATATTACGTGTAGGCGTTGTTAGTTTAGTGTCTTTTATTTTTTTGGAAATATTGATCTCAATATCTGGCACTCAGATTCCAAAAAAAAAAAAAAATAAGAAAGATAAAAAAGGGCACGGTTACCCTATGAAAATAAAAAGAAAAGAAAATAAATCAAGAAGTGATTATACAATGTTCCAGACCCAAAGTTTTCTTCGTACGTTTTTAGTGTAACAGAGTACAGAGTTTTGTTCAACACAAAATTATGTTTCTAACAAGCATGGAGACCCTTAGTAAATAATATCTATCCCCTGTAATAAAAATGATTAACGATACAGGTATGTGTCATTATACAGCGGAATAATGCTGCGAAATTTACTTGAGGGAGTTTTAACAATTCTCGTAAGCCAAAAATGGAACTTATTTGCTAGTTTCTAAGAGAATCATATATCAATCTATTTCTGACAGCAAAATTTCACCTGGATACTTACTTTGATATTTGTATTATTACACTAAATGTTATGGCTTACTTAGAACGTGTGAGAAAACTTTAAATATTCGAGGTATTAAAAATAACAACAATGTCATTCAAATTGATTAAAAATTTTCATTCAGAACGAGTCAAAAAATAGTTTTCGCACATTGTAGTAATAATACTGGACACTATACATAATAGCATTGTTTAAAGAGTTTTCATCGAATGAAATCTTTGTTTACAGCATTTTACAAAGTAATTCCGCTTAGATTTACTTGTTGCTTAACTTTATATACAATGAAAAAAAAATACTTAAAAAAAAAAAAACTCAGTCGTTTGTTTATTACGTGATTACTTTTTATTAGTTTCTTTAAAGCAAAAGTCAAACATTAACTAAGTAAAATGTTTAACCATTTATTTTCTCGGAATATCCAATATAAGGTTTCAAATATTGAATAAAAACGAATACCTCAAAACAGCTGATACATGTTATTGAAATACGTTGTTAAACAGCAGCATTTGTGACAACAAGCTCAAAATTTAAATTTCCCTCATTTTTTCAGAAATGTATTTTATCCGTAAAAACTACCAAAACATAAAAATGACTTTTATCAAATAGAAAAGAGATATATGTTCTTTGGGGATTTCTTTAAAAGGATTTAAAGTTTTAAACAAACATTTTGAATTTATTTTTCAGAAATGGAATTGCTCTCGCCTGTAATATTATTTACCTAGCAAGCGCTTGAATAAATTGAATGCATGTCTTCCTTTTGTAGTCAATAAATAATTTGTTCCAAACCGAAACATTTTGCAAGAACTAAATATTAACAGTAAAGATTCTAAGGAGTTTTCTTTTAACTATTTTTTTTCCTAGAAAATGTCTGCAAACATAATAAATGCACCAACAATTTCAATAACATGTTTTTCGCGAACTGTTTTTTACCCTGCATTTCCCTAGAAGTAAAAAAAAAATCCGAAAATAAGGTTTAATGTATCGTTAAAAAGATTTTTTTTTTAATTTTTTTCGAAATTTTGAAAGTTGAGAAACGATTTTAATACGACAGTCTGTGTGCGTCCCTTTTTTTTTTTTTTTTTTTGAGTTTCAAATCCGATGTGTAAATACATTAAACGAACTTTGGCTGTATACTAGGGTGGGTCGAAAAAAAATAATTATTTTTTTTCGAAACGCTATACCGCGGAAAACTTGCCTCTAGGGTAGGTAAGTAAAATGCAGATTAAACAGAGGAAAAATATTGAGTCCCCAGCTAGCGCATTGTACTTGAAATTTCGATTTTTTTTGAAAATTAAGTCATTTTCCAAATTTTTTTGCAATACTAAGTCAATAATAATTTATTCCGCTACTGTGAAAATCCTTTACTAAAATGGTTGAAAAACACATAAAGAACGTTAACTGGTCAAAATCGTTCAATTTGCGTTGGTGCAAAAGACTCAAAAATCGGTAAATTATTGCGTTTCATGCTCGCAGCAATTCTAGTCGGCCTCGTTACCCAGTGAATGGCAGTCATTACTGTTCAATGTATCAAGCTTTTCAATGCATTTCCCACATGGAAATTAGTTCATCCAAGGAATTTGAAAATGAAATTGATAAAAACTAGGCATAAAGATTCTGAATAGCACGCTTGAACTAAGTCACCTTGGCAGATGCGAATAATATTGAAAAATACTGCATTGAACTGTGATTGCTCCATAATTTCGAGCAGAACAACGGCTGTTGAAGCTTCAAGTATGATGAAAGATATGAATATAGTTACTAATGAAGGCCACTCTCACATTATTAACAAAAGTAAAATTAGAAGGGAAAAAAAGCATAACGTAGTGAACTTTAAAACCAATGCATTGAAGAACGCAGTCCTCTCTAAGGACTTTTTTTGATGGAAGAACGAATAACGCCCTCGTAATTCAGAATATTAACCAAAAACACTTAAAACCCCAACCATACATAGAACAGGAACATTATTCTTTAATTCAAAAACATGGATCTGTGTGTTTGTTGGTCACGTTACACCATTAAGTGAAACTGATCAGAACATTGCTGATAGCATTATCTCTAATCTGACTGAGTGCCGTTTTTCCTTAAACGAACTAGATGTATAAGGGTTACGGCACAGTTACTAACCAGGGTTGGTGAAAATATTTATATGTTTTATAGAACAACAAAACACCTCTACAGTGGGGAGTTTGCCTTTGCACTTTAACGAGTTGTCTTTGTAGAGCATTTGTTCCAAGCCTTAAAATGTGAAAAGACTATGTTAAAATCATTTTGTTGCTAATTAGTATCCATCTTCATAAGTGCAAAAAACTTCCAATACTGGATTTTGAAGGGTATTGATTTTGAAGTACCAGGCATTGATTCCAATTTGTAAACAAAGAGCAACAATACCTGTGTGCATAAGTTCTGTTATAAAGTCAGGCAGCTGCACTGTGGACTTCACTGCTCGCGAACCAGGTCCTCGTTCCAACTCACGATGGATGACAACAGCTAACAGTTTTGAGACTATATGTAAGTGCGGAAACCCCTTCAGATAAACACAAACTGTTAGTATATTTTTATTCTCAATCATACATGTTTGTATGGCTCAAATTAAAAAAAAGCCAGTACATAACAGATGGTCCTATACATATATTTGAAGCAAATCAAATCCATAAGATTTCTATGGGAGAATTTGATTAGAGTAGTTGATCCTGTGATTTAAAGAAATGCATTGTTTGCCCATCCAGAGCACTTGCTTCTTAGGATGATAGTGGATGAAGGAAAATACATCAGTAATTGAGGTTTCAGAAAATTATAAAAACTAGAAAATAATCCTGCAAACCAGAATCAATAAGGTATTTTCGATCTTAAAAATTAGCCTTCAGGCAACGAAATTCACAGAAATAATTAATCGGATCACTATTACACTTACACCACTTCCATTTTTTCCGTAAAGTTTCTGATGATTAATCGTGGGCTAAAATCACTGCTGGTGAAACTGGTGATAGATGGGTAAGTTCTTATTTAACACAAAACAGCTAAAAAAATCGTCTTCGTGAAGAACCGAGATGGTTTAATAAGAGCTACCCTTTTAATCAAAAGATTCAATGCCAAAATTTTGCAGCAAGTACAGTTTCGACTTAAACACACAACAATAGTGAAACTTTTGCAATGCAGTAAATATGTTAGTGTAATAAAAAGACAAGATTAATATGTTCTTTTAGTACCTTTTCTATGCTTACTTCATTACAATAAACTGTAGTGTAAATTAAAGAAGTAGTTACTTTTTAACACACAGAGCTCAGAATAATGTACCACGTATTCCTTTTAAGTTCTAGTGTGTACCTTAAATGCAATAATTTACCGATTTTTGAGTCTTTTGCTCTACCGCAAATTGAATGATTTTAACCGATTAACATTCATCATACTTGAAGCTTCAACAGCCGTTGCGATCTGGAGCGATCACAGGTCAATGCAGTATTTTTCAATATCATGCGTATATGCCAAGGTAACTTAATTCAAGCTTGTTATTCAGAATCTTTATGCCCAGTTTTTACCCATCTATTTTCAAATTCCTCGGACGAACTAATTTCCATGTGAGAAATGCGTTGAAAAGCTTGATACATTGAACAGAAATGACTGCAATTCACCGGGCAACGAGGCCGACTAGAATTGCTTCGAGCATGAAACGCAATAATTTACCGATTTTTGAGTCTTTTGCACCAACGCAAATTGAACGATTTTGACCAGTTAACATTCTTTATGTGTTTTTCAACCATTTTAGTAAAGGATTTTCACAGTAGCGGAATAAATTATTATTGACTTAGTATTGCAAAAAAATTTGGAAAATGACTTAATTTTCGAAAAAAATCGAAATTTCAAGTACAATGCGCTAGCTGGGGACTCAATATTTTTCCTCTGTTTAATCTGCATTTTACTTACCTACCCTAGAGGCAAGTTTTCCGCGGTATAGCGTTTCGAAAAAAAATAATTATTTTTTTTCGACCCACCCTACTGTATACTCATTTAGTTTTTTTAATAACTCTGACAGCCTAAAAAAATTACCACCGAATTATCAAACGAATTTTAGTTTTTTATAATAAAATATGCTTGGGCAGAACTATATCATGGCAAACATGTGACATGAAAATATTCGTTTTTGATGGTTGGATATTTAAGGTTAATCATTGAACTGATTAATTAGTAGCTAAGAAAGTGACTTCAAACCTTTTTTTTTATTTTTTGAACTGACACATAAACTTGTCTTAATTTTTTATTTTGCACACAAAAAATAAATAAATAAAAATTAAAAGAAAAACAAAAGAGGGAATACTGAAATGATGAGGATAATGTTTTGTTCAAAGTTTTGTTTAAAAATTGGAAAAAAAAAAAGTTTTTAGTTAGAAACAAAGTTGGGAATATGAGGCAAAGTGAAACTGTAAAATATTTTGACAGTTTGCAGCGCAACCTATCTAGCAATATTTTAAGTCCCCAAACAAATAGTTAATTTCCGTCAAAAAATAAATAGATAAAAAAAATCAAAGAAAAAAATTATGCGAATCATTTTCAAAATTTGATGCATTTATTGTACAGGGTGCCCAGAAATAACTGACGGCAAAATTTATTTGTGCATAATTTACATTCAAGATGTTTTTTACTGTTGGCAACACTTAATAGATTTAGTTTTATTCTATGAGCAATAGTGCAGACGATTCTTTGAATTAAAATCCGTTTCATTCCTTGCATTATCAAGATGGATGCGAAACGCCGTATAATTCTCGAATTGCATTTAAAAGGTAAGCGGAATTGTGATTAAAAAAAAAAAAAAAAACATAAAGTATTTAAATGTGTGAAAGAGATTAATTGAAAGAACTTTAAAACTGTTTTAAGAAACAGGTAGTGTAGAAGTAAGGCATAGTTGTGGAAAAAGCGAAGTGTACGAATAAAAGAATTAATAAAATGTGCCCGTGAAAGAGTGCCTCTGTAAATGCGTGCCGCTTCAGAAGCCTTTCCAAAAAGATTGCCATCCGTAGTTACAGTTAAGGCGCGAGAATAAAAACCATTACTTAAATATTGATTAACAATGATGTTACTTTCATTTAACATTTATTTCATCGCCATAGAAAATTTGTATTGCAGTAATATTTTTTTTCTGAACCGTCAGTTATTTGTAAGCACTCTGTATTGTTCGTAGTTTTTCAAAAATATTTCTTGTTATTATAAAATGATAAAGTTTTTGTAATTATCATTTGCAATATTAATTGAGATCTGCTGATGTCCAATGCAGTCCTTTTTTGGTTTATATTAGGCTTATTTTAATTTTAAATGTTCAATGTAATTTGTCAAGTGGGGTTCGACCAACATGTTTAAAGTGGATGTGGCAAAGTGAAATAATTCATTTCGTTTACTTGTTAATTCATTTATTAAATCACGTAAGTATTTCTTCATTTGCTAATTTCTTCATTTTTTACTAATTTATTTACTCATTCCGTAACTTATTTTCTTATTCATTCTCCATTTTCTTCATTTATTTTTTCTCACTTTTTAGCCTACTTTCCCGTTAAAAATAAAAGAGACGAAAAAAGCATTAAAATTGGCTTAATGCATTTAAAAAATGTAGCCAAGTCCAAAAAATATCGCCAAGTCCAAAAAATATCGCCAATATCAAAAAATATCGCCAAGTAAAAAAAGTCAAAAAGAAACAAAAAAATGAAATAAATATCGAAAAATTAAAAATTTGAAAGTAGGGTATTGAGATGGGGAATTTGTGTGTCGGTCTGTCGGTCGGTCGGTCTGTCGGTCTGTCTGTCCCCCCCTAATAACTTTTGAATGAACATTCCGATTTGGACAAACTTTTTTTTGTTGGAAAGATCTCGGCGAGTACAGCTCATTCCCATATTTGATTTTTCGATTTGAACAATTTTTGGTTCAACTTTGAGCCGTTCAAACAACCGGTCCCGCGATACTAACTTTTGAATGAACAGTCCGATTTGAACAAACTTTTTTTTGTTTGAAAGATCTTTTCAAGGATACTTCATTCCCGTATCTACATTTTCGATTTGAACAATTTTTCGTTCAACATTGAACCGTTCAAGCAACCTTTCCCCACCTAATAACTTTTAAGTGAACCGTCCGAATTGAATAAAGTTTTTTTTGTTCGAAAGATCTTATCAAGAATACTTTATTCCCGTTTTTAAATTTCCGATTTGAACAATTTTTCGTTCAACATTGAACCGTTCAAACAAGCTCTCACCCCTAATAACTTTTGAGTGAACCGTCCGATTTAAACAAACTTTTTTTTGTTCGAAAGATCTCGGCAAGGATACTTCATCCCCGTTTTTAAATTTCCGATTTGAACAATTTTTCGTTCAACATTGAACCGTTCAAACAAGCTCTCACACCTAATAACTTTTGAATGAACAGTCCGATTTAAACAAACTTTTTTTTGTTCAAAAGATCTCGGCAAGGATGCTTCATTACCGTATTTAAATTTTCAGTTTGAACATTTTTTTTGTTCAACATTGAACTGTTCAAACAACCTTTCCCCACCTAATAACTTTTAAGTGAACCGTCCGAATTGAATAAACTTTTTTTTGTTCGAAAGATCTCGGAGAGGCTCATTCCTATATTTCACTTTTCAATTTGAACCATTTTTCGTTCAATGATGAACCGTTCAGAAAACATTTTAACATGAGCGTCTACGGAGAAATTTAAATTGAATGTTGATTCTGAACTTCAAGGCGGATTTCCTTCAAACTAACTTTGTAAGAAAATGGTTTTGATAAATAATGTATTGTAAAGTACTTTTCTGAATAATCTTCTGTGAGGACTCTGATTCCGACTCCGACTCCGCAAACATGGTGGAAATGCAGGCTCAGAAAAAATGACTGACTGGACAGACGATTTTTTGTTTATGTATTTATTTGTTTTGTTTAATTTATTATTGTTTTTTTTTATCAGACGATTTTTTTGTTAACAAAAATTTTTCATTCACGAGAGCATTTTATTCCTTATTTATATTTAACAACTAGCAACGGATCAAAAATGAAATTCAAGACATTTTATTAACGAACGAGTTTTTTTTTTCTTTCTTTGATAAAATGTGTTTTGAAGTTCTTTGTACTTTTATTTTATTTATTTATTTTTTTTTCTTTTGAAAACGATTGTGGAATTTTTCTACGGAAGAACTATAGCAGTTACATTCTTTTAAAGGTGCGACAAAACTTTATTGACTCGTTTATTTACTTTTTACGTGTCTATTTTATCTGATGAGAGGGGTATATTTTGCTTTCAGAAATCAGCTTTAAGTGCAAAAAGATATGTTTGACATAATTTTTAGTTTTAGATAATCAAGAGAATATTGATCAGATGTTACAATGTCTATGTCGATGTACGGGAAAGTAGGCTCGTTTAGTTCTTGACAGAACTTCTTGTTAATTAGTTCATTTACTCATTTATTTACTTATTTGTTTATTTTTATCAATATTTTTTGTTCGTTTATTTATTCATTTATAGATAGAAGAACATTATTGTTAATCAGTGAATAAAAAATATTTCATAACAAAAATATTTTGTTTTCCACTTTGACTCATAATTTTTTGAGGGGAAAATTTTCCGCATGTTTTTGAAAGTACAAAATTTCTGCCAAAGATGAAACGTACTATTTCAACGAAAGTTGAATTATTAAACACATTATTCCTTCGTTATGTACAATAATTTTGAGGACATATTCCCCATTTATTCCTTTTGAAGCAGGTAGGTGAACTTTACTATTTCACTTTGCCCCACATTCCCCTACATTTTTAGTAAATTACTATTTTGGTGTAGCAAAAACTTCTACTACGAGTTCGATCGTAACCTTTGGGTAAGAGCAGGTAACGCACTTCAGCGTTGAGAGCTTCTCGATGCACAATCTCGTGAACCCCAACTATTTGCATACCCATTCGGGAGTTAACCTTCCCCGCCATCTTCTAAGCTCAACATATTGCAAGTATAATACTGCTCACAGTACACAGTTCCCCCGAATTTAATATTGTACTCGAGGTGACTAATCCACAGACTCCGAAATGTGGGGTTCTAACCCTTCCATTGAATACAGCTGATACGCACTGCCATTGTCATTATTTCGCAGTACTTAGCACTATCTCTAAAGCCCAATGCTCTTAACATGGAGGTATATTTACTTTTAGGGTGAGTTTCACACGTAGTGAAATGGATACTACGCTGCATCCATGCTGGAATGTAATTGATTCTACCAATTGGCCTGTTAACATAACACACGTGTCTATTTACTAGTAATAGTGTATTGTATTAGTGACTTCATTGACATATATGTTTAATCTTTGCAAATTTGATTCGTATTTATTTGAAATATAAATTGTAATGCCATACAAACATACCATTAATACCTCAATGCTGTAAAAGGTTGGACTTATATCCCATGGAAAATGCCGGCAAATATTCACAGCCTACATCGCTTCCTTTTTCTGTTCTACATTTTGTTAGTTTAATGAAATAAATGTGTTAGTAACTAAAATTTTACTGACATGTTTCTTATTTATTTTTATTTCCTTCTTATTTACTACAAGCACAAACCTTTGAATGCCTCTGTGGTTATGAGAGAAAAACTTCGTTTAATTGATGTAGGTGGTGGGTTCAATGGTCATTCGCTCCTTTGGTGTTATTTTTTCTCTTTGCAGTACATATCTCACGGGGTGTCCCGATTGGTGAGGCATCTGACTCGTTACTGGAGGGTCTCAGGTTCGATCCTAGCCGGTCAAAATCCATCATCTTCATTGCTGGTGGCTGGGGGACGTTGAAAATGCTCGAGGTCACAAAGCCTTCTAAGTGAATCAAAACCTCGGGGGGTACTAGACCGGGAGTTTTCTTAGCACCTTGCCTAGATTTAAAAAACACACACACACACACACACACACACACACACACACACACACACACACACACACACACACACACACACACACACACACACACACACACACACACACACACACACACACACACACACACACACACACACACACACACACACACACACACACACACACACACACACACACACACACACACACACACACACACACACACACAGAGAGAGAGAGAGAGAGAGAGAGCATTCTTTACGGTCCCATCTAACAATTTTAGCCACGTGTTGTGGTACATTCGCGGGACTCTAGAGTGAAATTAAGCATATATGTTGCGTCAATTAATATGACGCATCAACAAGAATCAATAAGAAAAGTTCTCTGAAGTAGCAACCACCTTAGAGACAGAAGAACCTTCTGAAGTGAAATAATTATTTGTTTATGATTGATAGCTTTTATCTACGCTAGTACATCTTGCGGTTTAAGGTTAGCAATTAAAACGGGTCGAATTGCATTTAAATAAAGAATAGGAAAATCTGGTACGGTTGCTGATTGCATCTTAGGTGATAAATATATGTAAATGTGGTTGTTTTCCTTTTAAATTAATTTTTATATCCTTGATTAACATTAGATCAAGAAACTTCTTGTAAAATAAGATTTGTTCAATCAATTTTTGTATTTTCTCTACTAAAATCAAATGGTCATTCTTTTTCTTTAATGACTCTCCAAAAATGTTGAAAATGGCAATTGGTATTCCTATTTTATCTATCCAGTTTTATTTTACAGATAGAATAAGCTAAATATTTTGTCAACTGATCTCCAAACATGCTTTTCACCAAAATAAAAAATTGTGGTTACTGAAGATTTTTTTTTCTTTTTTTTTAGCTTTGAGTCCATCAAACAATTTTTGTAATTTTTTTAAGCTCAAACCACTTTATTCCCTTTTTTTTTCTCATTAAAAATAAACAATGAAGTTAAATAAAATATTTAAAAAAAATGAAAGAAAATATCTCGAGATTTTTTCTAATTATGTGAAGTACAGTTTAAGTAGAAATAAATAAATACCTGAGCTTAAAAATAAAAACAAACATGCAGAATAATTGCGCGGTAATGCGACAGAGACGTGTTTCACTGTTGCAAGAAACGAATTTTTCAGCGCAAAAAAAAAAAAAAAAAAAAAAAAAAAAAAAAGCTTTCGGATATAAAAGCATCGGGCAAAATTTTTTGATGGATGTCATTCCATCCATCACTTAAGTAATAGGAAACGTTCCAGCAAATTTTTGAGGAGCTAAACGGCAACGTTGCCTCTTCAAAACGTCTGAGTAAATAATAATGGTATCGTTGGTGACCGAGCAGAAGTGGCAGACTGTACTGAGGAACGGTTTATCCACTTATTTATTTTGGAACGGCTTTAGCCACTTATTTATTTTGGAACGGCTTTATCCTCTTATTTATTTTGGAACGACTTTGTCCACTTATTTATTTTTGGTTCATGCACCGCAGCCTGCTTGAGCATCAATACACTTCCGCAGGCGACGTTTCAACGCTTCGTGCTCTCCCTGGAAGTCGCCAACTGAAACATCCTTCAGAGCGTGCGTGCAAGCCCTTTTGACATCATCTAGGGTCCCGTGGTGGCGCCCTTTAACGTAGGTTTTCACTTTCGGGAAGAGAAAAAAGTTTGCTGATGGGGAGGGGTCAATGTCAAGGCTGTAGAAAGACTGTGAAATTACTACAATGCCATGTTTTGTTAAGTGCTCGGCAACCACGAAGCAGGTGTGAGATGGCGCATTTTCCTCTTCCCAAGATCATCATTGACGATTTTGTGTACAACCATTTTACCCATTCCAAGCTGTTCCTAGCTTAAAACCTTCCATTTTGATGTGCACTTCAGTAGATAAGTTTCTAAATAATTTCCTTCAAGAGCAAATACCAGAAACTGGTGTTTTCATTTGTTAAGAATCTACATTCATTGTTTAGACGGCAATCTGCAATTATCAGTCATATCCAATTTGGAGCCAAACCCACGGGGGAAAAAACGTATTTTGTGTTGATTATAAGCCATTTACTTTCAAAGTTAACTCTAATCCTGTCAATGAGTATCAGATGTGTAAAATAATATTGTGTGCTAGTGTCTTTTCAGTGGTTTTTCATTATTTTACTTATTTTTTTAAATAAAGAATGTTTTCGTTTGAAATTTGTTGTAGTTGTCATTTGAAAGTATCTTGAATCGTCATTTATATGCACAAATATTTATTTTACAGATTGTCAATGAGCTTTTGTTAAAATTTGCATGCATTAATTGCATTAAACAAAATATAATAGATACAAGGCCATACAGGTACCCCGCGCAACCTTTTGTGTCATGTATTGTATAGCACGCGAGTTCTATCGGGTTAAATATTAACCAAAATTACTTTTATCCAAACTAAATAGTTAAAGACTTCAAACTTCAAGAAGCTACATTATCTTTGCATATGAATACAACTTTTGAACATAATACAAATTTTCACACTAACTATTTCTTTTCATTTAATCTTTATTTTGTTATCCTTTCATGGCAGTATACCAATGATTTGTTTCCTACAATTTAATCAGGAACTCATATCTAAAAATCACACAACTAAATATCTTGTTAGAAATGCTTTTAAACTTCACATTTTTGCTGCCGAGAATCAAACCCTTCTTGCTTTCTGGAAGAAAACGGGATTAACTTATTGTTTTCTCTAATAGTTTCAGATTATAAATGATGTTAGTCTTTTGCAAAGATTAATAGAAAGAAAATATCGTTAATCACTAAACTTACTGCATAAGTGGAAAGCATTTAAATAATTACGTCTGACGTTACTTTTTTTGGATGTTAATCCCATTAGGGCAGTGCATTTCTTTCGTCGGATAGAAAAGGACAGATTGTCACTTGTCAAGACAAACCCAATAAACTCATTTGCAAATGTCTAAACCGAAAAAAGGTAGCCTGAGGGAAGAACAATTATTCCAGACTTACTGCTCAAAAATAAATACTGCGCAAATTGTTGAGCTGTTTTGGAGAAAAACAAATCATAATTAACTGCAGGTACTGGAATTTCTTTAACATTTTGATGGATATTGATTTTAGGAGCGTGCTACTAATCGCGTGTGCACTAAATTTGTAACTGTATTATTCTTCGAAATTTCGGTACAGAAAAAAAGGATGAAAACTGTTACGTTATAGATAGCGTCATGTGATATGGAGTGCATAAATTGGCACTTGAAACAGCTCTTTTTTATTAGAAAGAGAAATTTAGCATGTTACAAATCCAACAGTCTCATTTGCAAGTGTCTAAACTGAAAAAAGGTAGCCTAAGGAAAGGGCAATTATTTCAGCCTTAACTGTTCAAAAATAAATACTGCCCAAATTGTTAAGTTGTTTTGGAGAAAAACCAATCATAATTAATTACATGTGATGGAATTTCTTTAATATTGTGATTAGTTTGAGGAGCGTGCTACTAATCGTGTGTGCACTAAATTTGTAACTGTATTACTTTTCTAAATTTCGATATAGACAAGCGGAATGAAAATTAAATGGATTACATAGCCCCGTTCCTATGGAAAGTACCCAGATTTTCGGTTTCTGCCTTCGCTTTCGGTCGCGCTTTACGCTGATGTAGAGCAGGGCCCTTAGGGCCCTGCTCCACATCAGCGTAAAACGCGACCCAAACCGAAGGCAGAAACCGAAAATCCGGGTACTTTCCATACGAGCGCTATGTAATCCATTTTACGTTTCTGCTTTATTTTTCTGCTTCACGTCAATGTGGAGCAGGGCCCTTTACTGCTCAAAAATAAATACTGCGCAGAATTTTGAGTTGATTTGGAGAAAAGCAAATCATAATTAACTGCACGTATGGAGTTTCTTTGATATTTTGATTGGCTATTAGTTGAGGAGCATGCTGCTTATCGTGTGTAGACTAAAGTTGTAACTGTATTATTCTTCAAAAAGTCGGTACAGAAAAAAAGGATGAAATCTGTTACGTTACATATAACGTCATGTGATATGGAGTGCACAAATGAACACTTGAAAGAGCTGTATTTTTAGTTAGAAATGACCATTTAGCATATTTTCATGAAAAAAATTAGGCGCTTTAAATTAAGTAAACAAAAATATTATTTTCTGTTGTTTATTTTTTCCAGCATGCAGAAACATTGCATTCTGCAAAATTTAAGTGTTAAAATCATAAATCACCTATCAATGTAGGTTTTTGAAATTAAAACTTTGAAATAAGCAGGTGTGGGGGTTGTTAAATATGATGGTAGTTCAACAGTAATACATGCTATATAGGTAATGAATGATATAAACTTTTAAGATTTTTTTTTTTTTGTTTGACAACGCCAAATTTTTTGAATAATTCATCAAATTTCAAAAATAAGGTATAATTTCTTCCACCACTTCTGAAGAAAAATAAAAAGACGATTATTCATATTTTAGTTATTTTGTCGAAAAACTAATTGATTATGTTTTTATGAAGCGTTGGTTTATAGCACTCTGTTAGGGAAGCCCAAGGGATCAATTGGTTCAAGATTGTGAGGTCGAATCCAAATGGGCTTAAGGTCTCCAAAAGTATAGTCGTAATCCAAGAAAAATAAATTTCATTGTTTGGCATAGATTATTATTTAATACTTACATGGCTGGTTGCAAGTGGTAAAAAGGAAGAGCACCAAATATTAGGACTATTTATCGTGAAAATGCAACTTAGTTTAATGAAAGTAGTTATCACACTGCAAAAACTAAACTGTTGCTTTTAAGCATAATATTGGCAGCATAGGTTTCGGTTTAAAATTGTAAAATGCACAGTAATTTACTAAGTTTAGCAATTTTACAGTTTATTACTGTAAAACAGCAATTTTACTGTTCAATACCGTTTATTATTACCATTATTTAAACACTAATATGCATTTAATAAAAGAATAACGCCTAAAAAGTCACGTTTTGTATTAAAACGAATAATATTCGAAACACATAACGGGGCTGTCCAGTCACCTAACAGTGAATGATGATGACAAAGGAAGAAGCATATCAGTTCAATTTAATGCATGGCTCGAGAATGCAATTTGGAGAGTGCAGGCATTAGTCAATCTACTAGCACACGTGAACAACATGGATATTAAATTTAGCTTAAGAGTTGGAGCAGAGGATGTGAGATAACCAGTATCACGGATGTGGGATCTATTCCACCTTATGTTTAATGGAAACTAGCTTTGGGAAGCTTTATAGCAAAGTCTATATTATTTTGAATCGAAGTTGAAGATATCATACACTTTCGCCTGGAATTTATGCAAGACGTTTTTCTCATTTTTTATAAATAATGTATTGAAAACAGGGCATGGACGTTTTCAAACAATTTACTTGGCAAAGTTATACTATGAACTTAAATAATAAACACACTATAAAATATACAATAGATAGAGGTTTTATTCAAAGTTTTGATAATTATTTTAAACTACTAATCAAAGTTCTAAAATAATACAGGGAAAAAAAACTAAAAGAAATAGAAAAACATATTTCTTTCTCCAGGATTATTTCATGTTACGAATATGGTTACAAGAATAAGGGAATTATTTTTAGGCACAAATTTCCGAGAAGGAAAGGTGTGGCGTTTCCAAATCACGTTATTCAGAACTTTTAAAAGTCAAGACATTAGAAATCAGATCTATCGGAAATTAGAGAACCGCAAATTGAAATACTTGCAAATAAATTGATATGCATTGCCTTGTCTTTAACTTTGATAAGGTTTTACAGGAATGTTAAGTAAAATGACTAGCATAGATTGAATACAGAGATTCAAGTACCGACTTAAATGATCTGCTGTTGAGAAAAACTAAATGATTTAACTAAGCTTCGAGAGAAATTTATTTATTGAGAAGATAAACTGAAATAACAGAATCAATAACGGAGTATGAAATATAGTAAAATTAAAATATTAGCAAAAGAAACTGATTAACTTAAGGGAAATGTTAAACCCGTGAGAGAACTTCATAAAATATTCGGCCAATAACAATGCGATATTTTCTTCAGTTGTCTTTAACCAATAGTAGTGCGATTATAATTATTTTAGTTTAGGTCGTTCGAAACAGTTTCATAATGCCCCCCCCCTCCCCCGGCCGTCTTCAGCGAAATTATATGCGTACATGATTTTTTTTAATTAAAATAATTGGAAATTATATAGTGTCCACCTCAAACTCTTAAAAGTTATTTTACCTGTAGTAATTTGCTGTTTTTCTTCAACAATATCCAGGAACGTCACTTAGGTAGGTCACAGGGGTCGATTGCCCCCCTCTGGCTTTGAAAAATATATCTATTTAAATATAAGCGGTTTTGGTTTATGTTGTTTTTTGATGAAATTGGACGGTGTTTGACCCTTTGACTCCCTATGGAAAAACTTGAAATGATGGGCCTGAAAAAATCAAAGTATAGTTTTGTCAAAAAACTAATAGAAATGCAGTAGAGCACGTGTAATAGAATAGCAATTTTGCAACGAAAAAATATTGTAATAAGTGGGATATTCCATTATACGGGATAAAAATGCAGTAGAGCCCGTGTAATAGAATAACAATTTTGCAACAGAAAAATATTCTAATAAGTGGGATATTCCATTATCCGGGATAAAAATAATGCATTGCAACGGTTTGGTGCACTGAAAACGGATCACATTAAAATGGATATTCTTTTAATCAATATTCTAGTAGAGGGCTTAACTGTAAAATGATATTATTTCCTTCAGTTTTTTATAAAAAGTTATGTTATTTAACTACTTTCCATCCAATTTTTCTTTCATATGTTTTCGAGAAAAGAGAAAAATGTTTGTCAATAAGTAACTTTATTCGCTTGGAAAGTAAAACGTTTTAAATAAACAAATTTATACTTTGCTTGATTTTTCAAACGATGCTAAACGCACAATTTGCAAATTATAACCATAAAAAAGTTATTCCTCTGAAATCTGACTTTTTTTGAACAGTAAAGGTAGCGTGACGAATAACATTGTCGAAGGCTTCATACTACGCGTTACGTGTTTCCCCAAGAAACAGCTAAGTTTCAAACCCCATCATTTCAAGTACGGAATTATGCTATCAACTTTGTCACGCAAGCTCAATCCTTTACGGAAATAGAAAGCTGCCCATTATAGATACGGCGCTGTTTCAATGGAAATTATAGACGATTACAAGGAATTATGGATTAAATAAGTTATTATTGTGACGATAGTATACATGCAGTTTTTGCGTTTGTTTTATGGTGCACTGAATTTTTTAGGTTTTGCTTTTTATGTGAATATATAAGTCTTCAAAATATCAAATGTTCCATGTTAAAATGAATAAAATAATTTTAAATTTTAAAATTTGACACATTTTATCGAAAAAAATTTAAATAAAAATTTTCAGAAACGATGGAAAGATAATTTAATTACCAGATTTAATCCAAGTATAATTCATAATTAGGAATAAAAAAAAAAGTTTATATTACTATTATTTAGTTATTTACATCTCAATGTAAACAGAAGTTGTTAGTAATTTCTTGAGTTACATTCTCCCATCTAAATATATTCGCTGGACATTAAATATTCTGGAACTTATTAAGTTATGTGTATGATAGTATTTTATTGTTTTTTTTTTCTTTTAATTTCTTACAACTAAATTGCATTTTGGTTTTTTCAAAAAAAATATATATAATGATAGCTTGGATCATTTCATGCTAAATCAACAAATCAGTCGCAGATTTTTATCAAACTTTAAACCTACACTGCATGATTTTTTATTTTTCTTAGAAAAAAATATATGTGTTTGTCAATGTAATAAGAAAACATGGAAAAATATTTAAAAAAATTTAACTCTCAATTTTAACCACTTTCTAATTAAAAATAGTTTTGTTGCCAAATGGCTACACCATGCATTCAACAGATAAAAATGATTTTAAGCGATAGTCTTGAAATTAGTTTTTTTTTTTTTTTTTTTTTTGTAAAAAATAGAGGAATTGAACATTTGGTGCACTGTACTCCTGTAATCCTTTACATCTTGACATTTTACATCATTTTTTATTTGTACTGTGTCCTTTCCGATGATCAATTCTGTCAAATCTGATATCTTTTGGAGGTTCTCTCACGCAAGCTTTCTTTTTTTTTTTTTTGGTTTGTAACTAGTTCTTCTGTAGCTCATGGTCTCCCTCTTTTTAATACACTTTTATTAATTTCACATGTGGGTTTGTTTGTATGTATGTATGTATGCGTGTAACTCTGAATGAAAGATAAAATTTACATTCTTTGCAAATATAAAAGTAATATATTTAATATTATTTTTAATACTAAAGGCTAAACTGTATTGCATGTTGATGTATTATAAGTGCATGTAAACTTAAGTGCGGATATTCAGTAGTTTTGAAAATCAGAGGGAAACCCGTGATGATCACAGCGCATTCCTATGTAAAAGCGTATTTTTTAGTTTTTTCAAAACTATATTTTAAAATTATTAATGATTTTACTTGTCCGTGTAAGCACAACGTTTGTGCTAACTGAAATCTAAAATGAACACGTTTTGAAGGCTTTTCCCTATTGATTTTTTGTTTGTTCACTCTGTTGAACATCAACTAAGCATTGATAATTGCGAGGTCAAATAAACGGTAGAACAGCCTAAAGTACCACTTTTGGGTCCGCATAATTATTTTATATCTTTCAAAAAGAGAAAGAAGATAGCGCGAACCATAAACAAAGCACATACTTCATGAACTACAGAGTTGAATCGAAGTGTTCTCTGGATGCTTACCGCATAATGTTGCCAAATGGCTACAGACATGTATTAGGTCCTAGATTTTTTCCAAATAATTATTTTGATGTAAAACCCAGCTTAAACGAAAGATAAATATTTATTTTATTCATGTTATTTCTTTAAAAGACAAAGAAAAATATTTCATTGTAAAAAATAATTTCAAAACTTGGTAGTTTAAGTGATTTTAAAAGCTATCCATATGGATTCATTTAAGAGCATGTAACAGACCAGTGCTGCCATGTATGGAGGATAAATGGTGATAATTGCTTTAAATATACCCAATACTTGCTTTTTATGCATTGAGTTGCCTTATAACTACATTCTGCTATTCATAAGGAGGACAAATTGTCCATGTAGCAAATTGGCAACACCATGCAGTGTAGGGTTAATAAAATTTGGATCATACATTTAAGGTAGGGGAGCAAAAATATCGCTCACATTAGATAATTTGTTTCAAATAGGTATACATTTTTCTCTAAAAAAGTATGAAATAAGTTTTTTTGGTATTATGTGGCTATATGAGTATGCGATGAAATTTCAATATCATCAGCAAGTTGAGCGTATAAATAAAATTACCTAAAAACTATATTTTTAATTTTCTAAAAATATGTTCTAATACCGCCAGTGGGGAGTTGTATCGCTGAAAGAGAAAGTTTTGAGAAATCAAATAAGTAAGTTACGAACAAATATTATTATATTTTTACATATATTTTATGAATCAAATCATTATAATACGCTTCCTTCAGTTGTTAACGCAAGTTTGGCATCTTTAAAAGACGGCTATTATCATCTTAGTGCGTACTGACGTGTTTTATAAATACCTTGATTTCTCTCCTCTGTGCTGTGTAGGTCTCGGTACTCTAACTGTAACAGTGTCGCAAATTCAATTGTGTTTTTCCATGCCCAACTGCCTAAACAGTTTTAATCCCCCCCCCCCAAAAAAAAACACACCCTTCCCCAAAAAAACCCTGCAAAATTGTTTCTCGTTAACCCGAAACGAGAAACAATTATGCGTGATTGACGATTTCGGAATGAAACAAACCGTTCGTTTACTGTAAAAACAGTAAAAATCATGTGCAGAATTTTGAAATATTAGTTACAAAAACTGCCAACAGGTGGCGCTGGACGCTGGAAATGCAATTTGAGTACCTATAATAGTATTTTAATGGGCATCATTTCTAGCGTTGTAACGTGAAAAGTGATTTGAACAAACTATACTATTGAACAGCAAGTACAATTTTTCACAGTAATTTCACAGGTTAGGCCAATGTCCCACGGCGACAAAAAAAAGCTTCAAAGGTCGCCTAACCAGTAAAATTTCAGTGCCAGAGACACTTGTTGTTCAACATTATAGTTTTTTTAACCTCATTTCACGTTACAACGCTAGAAATGATAGCTCCAGCCCTTACATTAGTATTTATGGGTACTAGTGTTGCAATTACACCTTCCAGTACCACTTATTTGTACCTTTTCTAACGTTTTTTTTTTTTTTTTTTTTGAAATTCTGTGCATGATTTTTACGGATATTACAATTAACATATTTTTTTCATTCTAAAATCTTCTTTCATTTTCGAGCTATTCATTTTTGAAATTAGGCAGTCCTTTGCCAGACACCCTGTACTTAAATTTATTGTAAAAACTGCAACAATTATAGTTAAATACCCCGTTATGCTAAGATTGCGATCATTGGACTTTTATGAATCAAATCCGTTCTTTAATCATTCAAACAATGTTTGATTTTAATCATATGATAAGTTGATGTTTTAATTCCCACTCATCAAAAACAACGCGACTAAGGAAGAGGAGAGAAGGTGCGCATGCGCTGTGCCACAGGTAACGGCAGCGCAAGTTCCACAATGTTGTTGTGAGTTCTATTGTTTTTTCCTATCTTAAAATGCCCAACGCGCTTATTATTTTTTTTTACTTCAACTACGCAGTGAAAATGCGATAATTTGAAAAATATTTTGGGGGGAAATGCAGTCATGTTAATAGAATCAAATATGATTTAACTAGTATAACATTACATGCTAATGGTTGCTATACAGGTAATATATAAGGGGATGGTATAATTGAATCTTCTACCACATCGGCAAACGTAACGTATAATTGTACATATATTAGAATGAAATTCCAATAACGCGTTTTATGGATGGAACCGTCATTCACTGCAAATGTATACGCTAAAACTTGCATATGTGTTTCGATTTAATATTACCTCTATGTACTGAATTCAAGGTTCTAATCAAATTCGAATTAGCATCACGGGACATGAAATATCAGATACATCTGGTGTACATACATGAACAGCGGAACGAAATACATAACAGCGTTACTGAAGTGAATAGGGGTGGAGTTTTAACATATATTTTTAAAACAGTTTAAGCAGCCGAACCAATTACGTTAAATTAAAATTGTAATTAAAGAAAGAATAATTTTTTTTGGGATGTAACGTGGGTTGCTGGGAATCTTCCCGTTCATAGATATTAAATTAAGAGGGACCAGTTTCAAACTAATTGCACCTGTTTTGTTTCCACATAAAAAGATGTAAAATCAAGAAAAAAAACTCTTTTTTGGCTTGATATTTCATCTAACAGTTCTGACTGCGCAAATTAACCTTCAAGAATTAAAGTACCTGGTGTTTTACCTATAACAAATGTTATCTTTCAATTATTATTTTTTTAACCTAACAATCATAGTTTATTTTATCAATTTTACTATCATTATTTTCATTTAAACACTTATCTATCTTGTCTTTACAGATCAATATCAACCTGGTTTTCATTAAGCAGTAATATAGAAAATAATTATGAGATAAATTAAAGTACTGCACTAGTATTAAAAAGTGCAATAAAATCAGTACAATAAAGTAAAATTTGAATAATTTATTGCAATTGTTATTCTACTGAACTGCACACTATATTACGGTTTTGTATAAAATATAGGCCTTTACCAACATTTCGCTAAATTCCTCTTCGTTTTAAAGGTTACAGGAACTCGCGACTTTATAATAAAGTTCATCTTATAAATATGCTGAAATTTCCCTTCTTGTACCGATAGTCACTAAGTTTCTCAATCAAACCTTGTTGAGATAGTATAAAATTATAAAATTAATTTCTATGTTTCAAATCAGATTTTGACAATGAACAACATTGAAATTTAAAACTGTAAAGTCATCATTGATATTTTTCTTATCAGCGTGCAGTAAAGTGCATACATGCATTTTTGGTTGCTACAGTGTGGAAGGTTATATAATATTAATGTGCTCCTGTTCTTTCACATTCAGTCTGTAAAAGTAAGATTATAATAAAAATTTAAAAACAAAAAAGCTATTTTTTGGTCGTTACACGCATGTAACTATTGATGGATAACTATAGGTAATTGAAACTGATAGCCGGAAAGAAATTATGGTAATTTTCATGAGTCTGGATAAAAGATAGCGTGACTGCTGTAAAAAATTCTGGGTATTATAATGAGCGGCTTATGCTCTTGTTGAAAACTGAGCAAAATTTGCGATCATTTTCTTTGACGGAGTTACGTTGTCAAATTGGTCACGCAGCGAACAGTGCTGATTTGCATTAACTTATTTAAGGTGTCACTCCATATGGCGCAAAAATAGTTCGCACGAACCTTACGTTATTTATGAGGGTGATGCAAATATTTGATTTACTGTGATAAAGTGTAATCCAGTGTATGTTTATATACATATTTAGAGTCTTAAGCGGTTTACACAATTTATGTATTTATTTTATTAGTTGATGAATTGAGTTATAAATGATTTCCATGATTTCCAAGAAGGAAACAATATTAACGGATTTTTTTTTCTTAGAAAATGGCTTGCTAGTTTCAATTGGTTTAAATTTGCTCTTAAAATTTGAACGGGGTCTATTACAGTAAGTTTAACAAGCTAGCATCATAAAAAAATCTCATTGCTGTTATTTCTCTTAGTTTATTATTATTATTTTTTTTTTTTTTTTTGTTACGATTCGACTGCATGAATCCTTAATTATCGCAAGACTGATTTCGGCTTAGAAGCAGACTGAAAATGCAACAGAATCGTCTGTACATACTTAAAACAAAAATTCAAGCATTCATTATTTGTTTACTATATCTAAAGAAACTCATCACATATTTTTCTTGTCTTCATTTTTTTTTCTCGAGACAGCTTTTATTTAAGAACTGAAATTGCTTACCTATACTACTGATTTTCAGTTAAAGGATTAGGTTCAGGATTCTTCACATATTGTGCGTATAGTAAACTAACATATCTGTGAACTATTTCCACACAAATTATGAAGAACATTTTCTCTTGCAAGTGTATGAGTTAAATAATATATATTAGTGCTAATTGATCACAAACCTACATTAAAAGCATAAGAATATGAATTAACCAGAAAAAGTATGAATAATAAAATCAAGAAGAAATCTTAACGTTTAGACTAATGAATCGGTTTTCATTAAGAAGTCTATATTAGCTAACAAATATCGTGTTCGTTTGCGAGTAATTAACTTAATATGAAGACAAAATAATGTCAAATCTACACACACACACACACACAAATATATATTTAACTCAACGCATGACCATGTAATCTTACTATGCAATGTATCATTGCAGTAAATGCCGGATGCCCTGCATCATTGCAATCATGCAGGGAAGTTTGAACTTTGTCTTAAGTTTTAACCACTACATTTCCTAATAAGTATTTAATCAACTTTAATAGAAATTTGAAATGCTCAAAAGCTTCACTCTGTTTTCTAAATGATAATACTAGTTTAAACATGTCTGCAACACTGAACATATCCAATTGCATAATTCACTATCTTATGATGGTGACTGGGTAATTCCATATAAAGTCAACAAATGGGCCGTGCCGCACTATTTTTGATTTTGATGATATTTGGTAGGTAATATGCACCAATATTCTGGACCTCCAAACTGTTTCATTTTTTTCTCGAAAAAAATTTAGTCTCGAGATATAGCCATTTTTTTGCTCCTCCGATGAGTAAAATTCGGCATTTTTGATCTTTTTTCTAAGAGCTCTGGTAAATTTATTTAAAATGGTAGAAAGATAAAACATGACTTATTTTAAAGCTAAAAGAATGAATTTTGATTTGCGCGTAAAAATAAACTGTTTAAGTTAAGCCTAAATATAAATTTTTCCGGGTCAATTTGCGGTTCAAAAAGTACCGTTTTCGTCATTTCAAGCATGAAAAAGTATGTGAAGGACTAGCAGTGGGGCTCCAATTTTTTTTTCTCTTGCACCCAGATATAAATACTAGAAGCACAGAAAAGAATAACATAATACAAGTAGTTCTTCAGTATGAAAAAATTGCTTAAACTTGAGAAAAACGAAAATTGGTATTTTTCACTCCCCAAAAACGGCCTGTGGAACAGGTAGTAAAAATTTACAAAGGCATGGAGTAAAAAGGTATTGCATTGCCCTTTGAAATGAAACAAAAACTGTCTTGTTATTCCAAGGCATTAAAGAGATATAAGCCTTCTAAGTAAGATGATTATTATAAAAAAAAACCTTAAACTTGAGAAAAAATGAAAAATGGCTTTCAGTCCCCAAAAATGGCCTGTGGAACACTTAATAAAAATTTGCAAATGCATAGAGGAAAAAGGTGTCACATTGCCCTTTAAAACTAAGCAAAAATGATCTTGTTATTCCGAGGCATCAAAGAGATAAGGCCCTCTGAAGATTGAAAATTCATGCAAGATTGTTTTGGCATAAGTTAAAGCAATTATGAGCATAAATAAAGTATCTTTATGCAAGAACTCTCAAAATATGTATCCTCAAATATATAATTCAAAATATATCGTAAAATGGTTGTAATTTATTTGTAATGTTGACACATCGAAAAAAGTTGTACTTAAAACCAGTGATCCGAATGTCCACACATCAATTAAAATTGCATTTAAAATTTAATTGCATGTCGCTAAGAAGTTTCTAGTTTTACATTTACATTTGAATGAAGTTAAATTTTTTTTTACAAAAATCCGAAATTTCTACATCCTTTTCGAAACAGCTACAACTAAAAGGGATTTTTGCTAATTTATTATTTATTGCAGTTTATCTTCATAATATTTAGTTGTACATTCATTACAAATTAAAAGAAAACTCTGATAACAGAGACACTAAAAAACGTTTTAATTACAACTTTTCAAATGTTTCTACAACACAAATAAATTTGACATTTTACGATATACTTCGAATTATATATTTGATGATACACATTTTTACTCTTGCAGTTCTGGCATAGAAATATTTTGTTAGTGTTCATAACTGCTTTAACTTATGCCGAAACAAATTTTTGCACAAATTTTCAATTTTCAGAGGGTTAATGCCTAGGAATAACAAGACGGTTTTTGTTTCTTCTTAAAGTTCAAGGTAATATCGTCTTGCTCCATGCATTTGAAAATTCTTACTACCTGTTCCACAGGCCGTTTTTGGGTAGTGAAAAATGATATTTTTCATTTTTTCTCATAGTTTGAAAGATTATATCTCTTTAATGCATTGGAATAACAATACAGTTTTTATTTCATTTTAAAGGGCAATGTAACACCTTTTTACTCCATGCGTTTGTAAATTTTTACTACCTGTTCCACAGGCAGTTTTTGGGGAGTGAAAAATACCAATTTTCGTTTTTTCTCAAGTTTAAGCAATTTTTTCATAATGAAGGACTACTTGTATCATCTTATTCTTTTCTGTGCTTCTAGTATTTATATTTAGGTGGAAGAGAAAAAAAATTGGAACCCCACAGCCAGTCCTTCATATACTTTTTCATGCTTGAAATGACGAAAACGGCACTTTTTGAACCGCGAATTGACCCGGGAAAATGTATATTTAGGCTCAACTTAAACCATTTATTTTTATGCACAAATCAAAATTCATTCTTTTAGCTTTAAAATAAGTCATGTTTGATCTTTCTACCATTTTAAATAAATTTACCAGAGCTCTTAGAAAAAAGATCAAAAATGTCGAATTTTACTCATTGGCGGAGCAAAAAAATGGCTATATCTCGAGAATAAAATTTTTTCGAGAAAAAAATAAAACAGTTTGGAGGTATAGAATATTGGTGCATATCACCTACCAAGTATCATCGAAATTAAAAATGGTGCGGCACGAAAATTCCTGAAACTTTGTTGATTTTATATGGAATGACCCGACTTTCTACGAAGTGGGGAATGTTTAAGAGAGAGGAGAGAGAACAGTGCCGAGAAAGAAGATAGTTAACCCACTGAATGTGTGCGAGAAAAGGCATATTTTGGGCTCTTAAGAAACAATAATTGCGTCTATTTTAGATTTAAAAAATGTTGTATTTCCCATTATAAGTTCGATTCAGACTTTTACGTAGACACTTATATTTCGTTCATTCATTTATATCATCAACAATGTAAATACCAGCTGTAAACACACTTTTCTGCTAATAATAAAGCTGAAGGTGGGTCTGTCTTTCTTTCCTTCTTTCGGTCTGTACGAGCGTAGCGCCAAAACCGTTGGTCGATTTTCATGAAATTTGGCAAAAAATTAGTTTTGTAGTATGAGGTTTATGCACTGCGAAGCGTTTTTTCTAAAATTCTATTTCGTTCTTTTTCTATTCTAATTCTTAGAAAAAATTCGATAACATAGGGAAGAAATATTTCATGCACGTTTTCAAGTCTTATGTCATTCGAAAACTTCAAATTTTCTACTGAAAATGATCTCAGTTTGAAGTTTTTACGAGCATTAGAAGAGCTGCAATAATTGTTTTTAGAATCCTGGAAATTCAAGGCTTAACTTCAGCAAAGCAAGGCAAACGATTCTAAAATGGCTAAGCTCGAGAATAAAATTTGTTTGCAACTGAAGATGAAATGAATTACTTTATCAACGGAAATCAACTTTTCATGCTGTTACCATAGTTACTTTTTCATACATTATTTTTTTGTTTCGTTCTTTTTCCAGCATTGCCAGACGTAATATTTATGATACTATGGTAGTATTTTTTCGACCCAAATAAGGATCGTAGTATTTTTGCAGTATTTTTCCGGCAACCCTGTTTCCAACATATTTAAATAAATTAATTAAAATATTTGCCGGATTTTTTTTTCATAGATGTTGCAGTTCAGCAATATTGATTTTGGCAACTTTTGGAAACAGTAGTATTGTGCAGTATTTTTTTTAGAGGAGGCGTAGTATTTTTCTGTTTCAACTCTCTAGCAACCTTAATATTTTCAAAATGTATTTGTTTTCGTAGCAACCCAAACTCCTAGCCTTATTAAAATGAGATGTTTAACTGTGAAAATGTGCTTTGGGACCCTGCTTGGCGCATTTTCAAAAATTCACCAACTAGCGCGTTTTTGCATATGTCTCGCGAAGTTGAAAGCTCCGAGAGAAACTACGCAAAAAAGCCAGGGTTACCATGCTTGGCGCGCTTATCACCCATTTAGTGAGAAAGTTGTACCCAAGGCACATATTAACCAAATATCGTATAAATTACGATATTGCAACGTTCTTTTTAAAGTGTTTCATTTCGGAAAATGTATTGTTTTGTTTTGGAAGTTAATTTCAGTTCGCGCATTACGCTCAAAATTCATTAAATTTCCCGAAATTTCTAATATTTTCAACAATTATTTACTCAGTATTTTCTTTTAATATTTACTTAAAGTGCCTTCAAAACATTTTCTTAGTCATTTTGTCATTTCTTTAAGTTGTGCTACTTTTCGCTTGTCTAAGTGAAATTACCCTGGACTTGCCACGAGGGAGTGGCTGCACTTCGAGTCCCACCCGCGCTCCCTTTACATCCAACCAATGAAAGCACACATTTACATTTCTTAGACGAGTCAGTAAGTTATATTGCTTCTTTGCGTCGGATATTGTTTGCATTGGTTTTAATGGATGCACTACAAGGTGTAATACGAAAACTGGAAGACAAATTCGGTAGACATCTGTAATGGGTCATTTGCCAATTACATTTGAAGGAACTTCCGTTGCGACATTTTTTAGAAAAATAGATGGACGTAATAGTGGCCCGAAATGATTTGTTGGGCTTGATGGTCAAACGAAGCTAAACATGTTATGCTTTCAAATCAGCTCAATATGACTCGATAGAGTTCGTCATGGATCAAATCTCTGGTGACAATAAAACAATTTAAGTACTGATCAACAAAATATATTCCTGATATGTGCAAAATAGTTTAAACTGGGGAAATATCCCAAGAATTATAAAACAGAAATCCAGGAAAGCTTTCCCAAGGCAGGTCGTTGACTACAGCAAACAGAATCTTTACACTATAGTTTTTAAAAGATTTCGTAACTTTCGCGGCAAAAGTGTCCTTGCTATTTTAGAATACAGTAAAATTCGGATCGTTACTAATAGAGCTATGAACTTGTGGGAGATCATAAAGTCACACTTATGTCTCCGGGGAAAAGCAGAAAACTGTATTCACTTCCATTCAAAACAATGCATACTTTGCCCCCTAAAAATATGCTGTTATTAATGATGATTCATAAGAGATAGCATATAAAGCGACTGGTTTTAGAACGTATTGTCAACGCTCAATCAAGATAACAAACAAGCAAACAAGTGAGAACGCTTCAGATCCCCAAAACAGATTTTTGAGTATCAGAATACATTGATATGATTTCTTTGCATTATGTGAAAGTTACAAAGCCACCTTTTGCACGTAATTTAACAACGCTAGATTACTGAAAGCTGAGAATTTAAATATGATTTCAAAATGCTCTGTTTTTGAGCTGCCATCACAGACTCAATCAATTAAAAGAGCTGTCAAAGAGGTCACAAGCTCTTCGAAATTGGTATGTGATCAGAGGAAAAGAGAAAGGTAAGTAAAAAACGAGGATAACTGGCAGAAATATCCCATTAATTTGCGACACAAAGAAATAATTTACCTGCTAAAGACATATCTAAGAAATGTGAATGTGTGCTCTTATTGGTTGGAAGGAAAGGGTCATAGGTGGGACCCGAAGTGCGGTCACCTCCACCTCCTCGTGGTAAGTCCTGGGTAGTCCACATGATCCATAGAGAAGTTCATAGAGAAGAGTTGAACAGTTTTAAGTGGTAAAAACGACTAAAAATGTTTTGAAGACACATTAAGTATATATTGAAAGGAAATACTGAGTTAAAAAATGTTGAAAATATCAGAAACTTCGGGAAACTTGATGAACTTTGAGCGTTATGCGAGGACTGAAATCATAATCTAAAAATGTTTTGAAAATTCTTTGTTTATTTCAGACCTTTATCTTCCATTTAATCACCACCCGTCACTAGTTTTATCGTTTGCAATAATTTCTAGAAAAATTTGAAAAATCTGAAAAAATTCAAAAATTGTAAAACTTTATGTCAACTGCGCAGACTAAAGATGACGTCTCAAAAATGAAATATTCTACTGAATTGTTACTAAAGCTCATTCACAGTAAATGAAATGTGCCCGTTTACGATAAAGAAAAATTCATTTTTTTCACTCGACCCTAATGTTCAATCAGTTCTGACACAATTATTATGAAGACACTTTTTATAAGCAACACTTGTGAAGTTGCTGAACGAAAATATCGTGCGTTGCAAAATTCTATACCATGCAAAAAATTTATTCATGCTAATGATGGTAATTTAATGTGCTGTGAAACCAAAAAAAAAATGGCTAAATATTGGTGACAACACAATTCCTTGGTAGTTTATCACCAGTCTGGTGTTAAAATTAGAAAGAGAAATATTTTGGAAAAAAATTACCTTAAATAAATGTACTAAAGACTGGGTAGAAATAGAAACAGCTAATTTAAACTCATAGCCTATTTTTATTACCCATACTTATGTAACTCTGACTAGAATTTGTCCATTTCATTTATCAGTTATACTATGTATCTGTTATAACACAAAACTGTTGAACACAAACCAAATGATGTTTGCATTTACTTCTAACGCTATTCATTATAACAATTTCAGAAATTACATTGATGTTGTTACAAAAACAGAATGCTTTCATTAGCTAGACTTATAACAAAACTTAATCATCACATTCTTAACGAACATGTTTTATTAATAAGATATGTTCCAAATTTTAATGAGGATACAATATATGTTAATTATTTAGTGAAATATATACATTATCATCAATTCGCAAAGAATTAATGCTTATTTTTTGTTTTAAATTTATTACTTACATCATTTGAGTGATGCAGATCACAAAGATAAGGGAGCTTATAGGATTATGAATATTTCAAACAGCATTTTAATGACTATTCCAAACTTAGTATTTATCAAGTTTAAGATTATTTCGCCATTTAAAGTAACATGTGAAAGCAATGATATGTGAAAGCAATACTGCGATTATTTTTAATTATTTTAAAGTAGGAATTTATTTTATAATCTCTAATTATCGTATGAAATTCGTCAAAATATTATGAAAAATAAAAGGTCTTGTAATTACTACTAAGTATCCTCCTAAATAAGCTTGATGTAATTAATCTTTTGCATACGGATTGTTGATCTTCCTCCAAGAATAAATACTTTAACGCTGATAATTAATTACTTATTTTTTCTTTAATTATCACATCAAAGTAAATTATTCAGAGTTTTTTTAAGACATTCTTTCTTATGTGTTTCTACAATTTGCATTTGTAAAACATTCTTTTAGCTTCTTAATAAGACATTTCGAACTATATTAAAGTGTAAGAAATATCTTAAACGGTTTTTTGTTATTATGTTTTGCAATAAAAATATGGATCTTATTTTTATTTGTTATGTTCTTCAGCGTTGATGCCTTGCTCATAAGTCAAAAAAGTTGCCAGAAAGACAAAAATATGTTTTCCCTACTTCTTATGATACTGTCGTCCCCGCTTAATCGGGTAACGGATAAACGAATACCCCGCTTATACGTATAAAACATCCCAGAACCGAACGTTTCCTCATAGACACAATGTTAAATGTCTCCGCTTAATCGAATAGCTTCCCCGGATAATCGAATAAAATGTCAGCTTTGACAAAAAAAATTTTGTTAAGAAAAATGTCGGATAAAAGTGTTCCCACAAGACCTTGAACAAGTAAACCACTATTGTGGGCTTTTTCAAGAAATGATAGTGAAAAGCTGAATAACAACTTTTTTTGTAATACAAGTTGTAAGTTACTTTTTTATGATTTTTATATGGCCATACAATATTTCTACTCAATTATTATACTATTTTGTTGTTTGCTTTGCTTATTTAAAAATCTTTGCTTATTTAAAAACCAATAACAATAATTATTTACTTTATATAGCTATTTATTTGTTTTTATTACGTTTTGAGGCAAAAGTTTTCAAAATGGAACGTAAAAAAATGTTCCCCGCCTAATCAAATACCCCGCTTAATTGAATAAAATTTCTTGGAACCGACAGTATTCGTTTAAGCGGGGCCGACAGTATTACCTTTAAAAAAAATAACTGCCAAAATTACCCAACAAGATATATATGAAAAGTTTTTTTGTATGGTCAGGAATTTTTGTTCCGAATCACCCAGCTGTTCCTATACACCCCGTTTTATGGCAAGCTTTTTTTTCGTCTACATTTTTAAACATAAACTAATGCCAGAACAAAATGATAAAATTTGAGTTCTATACTATTCTCTTTTTAAAAATGCCTCTTTCATTGCATTGCAGTAAAAATAGAGTGATGTTAGCTGTATGGATCATTTACATGCAAGTGGAGTTGAAGCTTAGTAAGTATGTGCATAGCTGTATGCAATGCTAAAAACTGCACGGGTGACACGTGCACCTGTACTGTACATGTGTATTGCAAAAGCTTAAATTTTATATGTGACTTAAAGTACTTAGAATTTAAAAATAAAAATTCAATAATAAATAAATATAAATAAATATTATGATAAATGATTAATATAATATATATGATTAATATAAATAAATATTATGAGATATTAAACAATTAATAATTGAGTAACTTAATTTTATTTTAAATAAAATTATGAAATTACTAGTCTATGAGTTACAAGAAACTATTTTACTCGAACAGTAGAAACAAAATGCAAGATTTAATCAAAACTTAATACTCCTTCAAAGTAATTTCTGTATTAAAAATGTCTAGCAGATACAAATATTTAAATTTTACACTACGCAAATTTTGTCTTTAGTATTCATTTTCTGCAAGCAATGCAGATGTTAAAATGCTCTGGTATTATTTTTTGTAATAAATTATTTTGAGATACCGAAAAAACAGTGGCATTCAACAAGTATATAAATCTCATTTACAGAGCCATAATTCAAGCGAAAATTATATTCCCGTTGTAATATATATAAATCAATGTTAGTGCAATGGTAATCATCAGAATGCTAAGGTGTTAATGTTTGCTAAAGTTGTTATCATACCAACGACAGACTGCAACAGTGCTTCGCTTAGATTTATGATACATTTCTAGAGGCATTATCTCAGCCATATTACATTTAGCCGTGCATCAACGACCAATTGTCACCATTTTGCATTACAACTCCAAGTCCTACGTCTGGTGGGTGGTTCTGTGCTCGTATAAGACACTGACCTCGCGTGACAAAGTTGATGACATAACTCTGTCATAGAAAATGATGGGATTTCAAATTCTGTTCTATTTCATGCAGATACACGCAATCTTTATTTAGACATCTTGCAAACTTTTGAGATGTCACGCTATCATTAAGCCAAAGTTTCGTTTCATGTGAAGGACAAGGGAGGTAAAATGTATGTCTTGTTTGATGTATACTAGATTTCAGCTTATAGTTAAAACGAATGGATTCTTGAAGTGAGGTTGATATTTTTAGCGATATTACTGTGGACATTAGTGACGGTGTCTGTAGTTTACATTTACTTATAAGGATATATTTTTACTCCTCCCAGTTGAGTATGAAACAATTTCTATGAAGCTATTGTATAATATTTTCCATACCTAGAAATGCGTAGTTTGGGTTTTGAAATGCATTCATTTAGGTAAATTGCGAAAAAAAAAAATGACTTTCATTTTTTTTAATGGGATACGATTACAGCACATTTTTTGCATGATGCAGTGCTACTGGGCTTCAGTAAATACACTAGAGTGAGACGCAGAGCAGTGTATTTTTATTATTTCTCTGATTGACATCGTAATCCTAATACGCATAGTGTCCTCTGTGAAACCTTACCAAATGATCCAAAAAGATCCCAGAATTCAAGAGATATGAAATGCTAAAATTTAAAACTAAAATATTAGCAATTCGTTGAAATAAAAACATTTAAAGCATTTAATGTTTCACCCGAACTAGAGCAAAATATAATTTCAAACATTTCGTATTTACAGAGACAAAGCAACTCATTAACAATTCCAAGTTAATAACTTAAAAATTTAGTGATGTATTGACATAGTTGGTAATGTAAGTTTTAATTCGAGATCATCTGCCATCAGCTCATTTATTGACTATTTCATAGTAATTAATTAATAACAGGGACGAAACTCTGGTCCCTGCATATCATAAACGGACTATCGGTTCTTTGCCTGTAGGTTTGCCTTAGCCATAACTTAAGGTAAAAAAATGAATAATTGGGTTAATAAATATTTAAATTTTGAGGATAAAAAAAACAGATCAATACTGGGATCTATTATTTTGCTCTATGTGAGAATTTATAACACTCACGATATAGATGCGTATGAAGAAGACATAAATATATAATTCAACTGTTTTCACCAGCATTTTGCAAATCGTCCAAAAAATAGATAAACGATTAAAGGCAAGCGTTTTGAAGTATGCGAGCTATTTTCTGCTTACTTTTCGGGAGATTTTAGCAATAAAATTATTAACTTTTATTTCTATAACTGAAGGGTTAGGGGATAAATAGCGGAAACTAGCATTTTTAATAATCAAAGATATGTCTTGTAAAAGGTTCAAGAAATTTCGGTAATAAGTACTTTATTTTTAGAAACAAAGTGGTTACATTAAGTGCTGCGTGTCTCAGTAAACCATGTAAAATGTCTGTTTTCTGCCCACATACCCTTGTTTTCACCAAATAATTCGATTTTTACAAATTTTCAGATACCATTACTTAAGCCCGAGCCTTTCAATCGTCTTACAATAAATGTAACGCATAAATTCGGTGGATGTGGGGATTATTTGCTTCAGCATATCTGACTGCAAACTTAATTACGATATAAGTTTAATTAATTTTGGGCAACATGACGTCAATTAAGGCTAGCATTTTTTCTGTTCATTTTTAATTAAAATTATATTTCAAAGGTGCTTACAAATTCAAGGATGTATTAGTTGTATAAAATAATGTTTACATTTTCTTTCGTTCTTTTTTCTGCTTCTTTCACTTTTAAAGCATCTTAGAGAATGGAAACGGTATTAGATGCAAAATATATGTAGGGTAAGAGCACCAGTAGTCGGCCATTTAAGAGATCTTTCGTTGATCTTGGCTAACCTAGAACTTTCAACTATCAATACAGCAACAAAAACAAGGTAAAACTTTAGAATGAACCTTTCTGATAGTGAACCACCTACTTATTTCAGAAATTAAAAAAAAAAAATATGGTAAAATTAAAGCTGTTGTCAACACTTGTTAATGCTCCAGTAGTCGGCCACAGAATCATCTTAGCTGAAAAATTAGCAGAATCGCAATCTTGGGTGACGGCATGTAAATATCATCAATCAGCAACTAGTGACAGTTAAGTTTTGGGTTTTTTTTTTTTTTGAATTGTAATGAGTTATTTCATTTTGAATGGTGATTCAAAATGAAATGACTTTGAAGCATTTTGAATCACCATTTAAAATGAAATGACTCATTACTAATTCAAAAAAAGTACCCAAAACTTAACTGCCACTGTTTGATGATTGAGGATAGGTACATGAATGTGTGAACGCGTCATATCTGATTTTGAATTGAAAATGTACTATTTATGAGGAGTTTTATGTCACTGTGGTCGACTACTGGAGACTGGCCGACTACTGGAGCACTTACCCTATATTTTACGTTTTCTTTTTTTTTCTTTTTTTGAGGCAAAAGTATTTTAAAGAACTACTAATACATATCATTAACAAATGAAAGAAAACATTTACTTGACGTTTTCATCTTTTTTTATTTTTATCACAGTATTGTTTGTTAACTAGATGATAATCAAATATACATTAAAACATTTCAATAATATAAATCCTTATTTATATTTTGGTGTTGTCGTCCAGGTTCCTTGAAAGGCTGAAGACATAAACCGCTGACTAAATCGAACAGTATATCTTCTAACACCTTTTGGTGCACTTAAGACATCCAAACGTGCTTTATCAAATCTGTGCCCTTCAATGATATGAATCTCGGGACTATTATGGTCTGAGAACTTCTGAGTGGTTGTCACATAAATAACAATAACTTGATGCTCCGTCGCAAGTCTTTTAGGTTAATAAACCGTTTACATCAACCGTATAACATCTAAGCTGATGGGCCATTCCATGAAAAGTGAAACCAATTGGTCAAAAATTCATATTGAAGTTATGTTGCTATGTTATACATCATTTTAAAGCTTGAGATGTATATTTTAAGAATCCTGCATTGGTTTTTTGGTGAGAGTTGGAATAATACTTGTTTTCTTAGTTGGAAGTACGATATTCACGAACTTGTAAAAATCAGAAAAAAGAACACATTTTCAAATGCATATTTCTCATCGAAAAATAAAAACAAAAATAACTACTTGTAGCACAATTTTAACTACTAAGACGGTACTATAATAATATGTATTCGTTAATTTCTTTTAAATTGATCTAAATGGTGTAATTGAAGTTTGAAAAAAAGAAGTTTGATGTTACGTCTGTAACAAAAAAGAAGCAAAAGTTGTCATTACGTCATAAAAAATCAAAATTAAAGAAAACCCTTAATGGTCCTTTTGGCAAATTCTTAGAGTAATTGCCCACCATAGTTAAAAATATTGCAAGTGATTTAGTTTTTAAATTAATGTTGTTACAGACGTAACATTTCGGACATAACAAATGGCTCTATGTTACGTCCGTAGCAAAAGTAAATTTCCAATTAAATAGGTAAAAAGCACAGGATGAGCAATACATGTATATAGCATAATATGGTACGAGTACTAAAGTTTCTGGTATTCTGATTTTGAAATTTTTAATTATGTCGGCATGTAATTGAAATTTATTTCTTAAGATTAATAAAATACACATATGGTATAACTGATTATAATTTATACCTCAACTGGCATTTTTTTGCTACGTCACATGGAAAGGGAGCTGTGAATGGAGTTGGGGGTATGGTCAAGCACCAGGTTTGGCAGAGAGTAAGATCTAGAACAGCATTTGTCAACGACGCTCTTTCCTTTTTTCAGTGTGCAATCTCCATTGCAGAAAAAGTTAAAATTATTTATATGCCCCAGGAAAATGTTTTAAAGATGACGCCAAAATTGGAAGAACGGTGGGCTAACATCGCGAATTTGCCAAAAGCCGCGAAATGCATTGTTTTCGAACAGAATACGAAAATGCCGTTCGAATTTCGAGAACGTCAGACGAAAAAGGACACATTTTTTCATTCAAAAAAAAAAATCAAAATTGACCAACTGTCACCAAGAAGGTTAAATTTTAGTTTGGTACTAGTATTCTGCTATATCATCCAACATTTTCAAATTTTTAAGTTCTCCTAAGACCAATCACTGGTTCCAGGGAGGAATTTACTTTTCCCGATTTTTTTATGTAGCAGCCTCATTATGCATTAATTTTAAGAATACAAATAAATAAATTTGTGTGAAGGCCCTTCTAAACTTTTCTTGTGTCAATCTTTCTTGGAAATAATTGTCTTAAGATGCATTAATTTATTGTTACATATTGACATATCGGCATATGCTCTCAACTCCCCCAGACTTACCCAAATTTTCTAAAACTGTTACAGTATAACTTAAAATATTCAAATAATGTGTTAATTAATGCTACTGTATTGTTTTAGCACAAAAATCTTTGTTTATTCCTGCTTTAAAATACTGTTTTCTACTTTCAAATCAGAGATGTTACGTCTGTAACACCACTTTGTTTCGTCCGTAACAAGTTTATGAATTTTTTTCACAAATTCGGCAGTCAAAATCCACACAATCTTTATAGTTTTAGAAAGCTTGAAGTCTCTAGAACACGTATTTAAAAAAAAAAAAGTTCAAAATTTCCGTATAATTCAGAGGAATATTGTAAGTTGTATGACATAGTCGAGTTTTTGCTGTTTTGTGAATTACGTCTGTAACAGGCAGTTTTTAATTTCTGTATTTTTTTGTAATTAAGCAATCTGCACGCAAATTTAATGTAGCATAAACATCATCAAGTTACACTACAGGAAAAAAAATTGAAGACTTTCATCAGCATAAACCAGAATTATTTGTGTTCAAAGTCTGCGATTGTTACGTCTGTAACGAAGGAATTGCCCTGATGCTTTTCAGATGTAGTTTGCGGAGCACCAGCAATTAGTGAAGCAAATTATACCAGCAACAAAGTTGGAAAACACATTTTTTTTTCACGTGGAATCATAACTCGTAAATTGCTTCCATCGGGATAGTTTATTTTGATGAATACAGAAAGTTTTTTTTTTTTAGTGCTATGTTCATAGTTTTAACAAATTTTGGAGAAAAATAAAATTTTTGAAAGTTGTTGTAAATAACCAGCAGAGACATACCCTGGGCACATTGTTTTTAAAAGAAATATTGCAATAAGCTAATCAGAGCAACTTACTGAGACGATTGATTAAAATGCCTTAATTATTATTATAATGATATATTCCATAATTATGGGAGGGAGGCATTTTTAAAGTTTTATTTATTGTATTTATTCATGCAAAAGCATGCATAAATACAATAATACACACATATAGTTTACTGTTTTAAAAATTCTGTGAGTTATATGCATCCGGTTCACAGAAATAAACGTTTTAAACGTCGAAAAATGAAAAAAAAAAAAAAAAACTGTTCACACAGTTAAAAGGATATTTATCAATTAAAAAAAAAAATCAAAGATTTTTTTTAATCACATCTCTGTGTTTTAAACAAATATATATTTTAAACCCTCTTACTATAATCACTGATTTCGTTTAATAATATATAATTTTGAAACTATGCCATAATTTTTCAAAAACACTGTTTTTAGTTTTTAAAACTTATATCTTTAAAATGTAAAAGTAAATAACTTGAAGTTTATTTAGCAGTATTTTTTGCAATTATATCTCTACCGTGTGCGAAAGTTCAGTAACATGATTTTCTTCGATAATAAACACGATCTGAGAAAAAGAAATAAATAAACCTAAGACAAGCCGAATATCTCGTATCATCAGAGTTAAAAAGAAAGATTAATAGCAATAAGACGAAGAAGATAATAAAAAATGAAACTTAAAAAATGGGAAAAATAAATTTTTAAACCGTGGTATGATGTTCGTGATTAATGCATTTGATATGCTATTAGAATAGACCATTCTTTTTCGCTGATTTATAGTCAGAGTAAATGCAAATGAATTTATTTGACGCATGCAAGCAGTTGATTAGAAAAGATCTATCAGCCATGGAACATGTGTGTGTTTCTTTTTTAACCCCCGACACACAAAGGAAAGGGGTTATGTGTTTGACGTGTATGTGTATCTGTGTATCTGTCTGTGGAACATTGCAGCGTAAACGGATGGACCGATTTTGATTTTTTGTTTTTTTTTTTTTTTTTTTGTTTTTGTTCGAAAGGGGAGTTGATTGAGAGTGTTCTCACCTCGGTTGCGTCTTCAGATGGTATTAATTAACGACGATATTAATTAAAAACCTTTGCAAGGTTTTTCGGGATTTTAGCAGTAAAAACATACTTAAAACCTTTAAAAAAATAGCACCAAATGAAAGAGAAAAATTTTCTGCGTTTTATACAATGTAATTGGATCTTCCATGTTCTATAGAACGCGAGTTTTACGTTTTTTAGTAAATGCAGCTAAGCCTGTATTCACGCGATCGGAACCGTTGTCATTGTTGACCAATGAGAGAGAAAAAAAAAGAAACTCACTGATTTAAAATGTTTATCTGTTGCCAGTTTCAATTAGTAAACAATTCAAATACTTGTAATTGATTTTTTAGTGTAAGAACTTTCAATTTTCGCTTTTTCTTCTGCTTTTGCGATTAGCAAAGTTTGCTAGTAAGGATAACCTTCCCTTTTCCGTGTTCACCATGTCATTTCGAAAACAATGAAATGTACTTGGATTTAAAATGCTTTCTGACTAGTGAAGTTCGTTTCAATATGAGATTGGCGATCAGGGTCGGGGGTTGTTTAAATTTTTAATTTAATCTTTGTACTTGTTTCATTATATGATGATTCAAATAGTTTCATAAATTATTTTATAAAGCCAGTATAATAATAATTGCATGCTTGAATATATTCGCTGCGCTGAAAGAGGGAAAAATTAGCTAAAGTGCAGAGTGGTAAAATTGATTTGACATTCTTTCTTTAGAATTTGAAATCAATATTACAATCCTAATGAATAATTTTTATAAGTTATAACTACTAATTATTTGAATAAAGTAATAGTTTTACTTCTGATGCTGTTATTTAATTGCAAAATGACAGATCTGATATGGTTGCTTCCTGTTGTCACGCGACAAAAAAAAAAAAAAAAAAAAAAAAATCGAATGTATTTTGTAAAGATATAAATAACGGATTTTCTAATGCAATTTCAAGTACTATTATCATTTTTTTAATTTATGGTAATAAATTAAACTGATGTACTAATGACATGTACATACGGAATAAATACTTCGGAAAAATGTGTTGTCATTGCCTCGGGGGGGGGGGGGTACTTCTCTATTAATGTACAGATAAAACAACACAAGAAAGACTAATAGTAAAAAGAGAGGGGAAAAAACCCAGGGTGCTGGAGGGAACCGAACACGCAGCCTGCAGCATGCAAAGCGAAACTTCTCATACTGCATCATCAGTTATTACGCTCGATATCTAGATATATACAAATACAACTTTTAATTAATAAAGTTTCAAAACTTCTACATGAATATACGTCGACATCCATTTCCTCGACAAAACTGTTCATATTTTAGACAATATTTAAAGATTTTCTAAGTAAGTATAATTTTCAAGTTACATTAACATGATTCTCCTGTTTGTTAAAAGTACTTCCAGAAAATTAGTTTTGCTTACACAGCTCCAAAAAACATAACGGCTTAAAACTTATTAATTGTAAACGTAAATTTTAAACCATGCTAACATAATCCTCTTCCTAAATTCCTAAAAGGCATTTTCAAAAACGTAGTTTCATGTAGATTTTAAAAATATGACGGCTTCAAACTTATTAGTATAACCCGTACGTTATGCATTTAATCATAAAATATTACTTGTTACTTGCTTCATAAATGGGATTTCATGCTCGAAACATAATGTAGTCATTTCACAGAAAAAGCTTCGTAGTTTTTTTTTCTAGTGCTGTAATACCCTAAAACTTGCTAAAATTACTCGGGTTTCAGAAATGCTAAACATAAAAATTTACTCCTTACTAAAGTGCACAACAAAAGCGCTAAAACAGAAAATATCGAGGTAAGCCGCATTAATAACAATAAACGGGAAAATCACCTTTGCTTTTCGGAAATTCATTTACCGTAAATAATATCAGATTGCTATGAAGATGTCATTTTTCTTTCGCAGTGCAGTTACTTTGTTTCAGATACAATGAAAAATCCTCTGGGCCATAAAGTGTGATTACTTATTGGCGTGTGTGGATTTAACGCTTTGTTTCTTTTTTCTGCCTTACATGGCTATCTTTCCAGAAACTTTTAAAAGGATGGCTTTTATCTTTTCTTAGTTATACTTCATTTCAGTGGGTTAAAAACAAATATTTCATGCACAGCTTAAAATTTTGAACGTCAAGTATTACCTGCTTGCTAAGAAATATCTCAACTAGTATTAGTATTTAAGCATTGCAAAAAATCAACTGTTGTTCTTACAGTATAATACCGGCAGCAGAGGTTCTAGTTTGAAACTGTAAAATGCACAGTAATAAACGTTAAAACTAGCAATTTACAGTTTGTTACTGTAAAGCAGAAAATTTTACAGCTTGTTACTACAATTTGGCAGCTTATTTCCACAAAATTAACTGTATTATTCTGTTGAAACAGCAGTGTAATACTAGCAGCAGAGGTTCCATTTTAAAATTGTAAAATGCACAGTTATAAACTGTAAAAATAGAAATTGTACAGTTTAATACTGTAAAATAAGCAATTTTTAGCTTGTTGGTATAAAATTAGCTGTATTATACTGAAGAAACATCATCTATTTTTTACAGAGAAGAGTATTTAATCTGAAGAATCTGAAAATGAACTATCAGAAGTAGAAAAACAAGTATAGCTAGCATTAAAATCGGTGCTCACATATCCTTGGAGAAATATTTTACAGCACATAGTTTCAATCCAAAATATTCCAGTCAACAGTGCAGCATAGCTAGTAACAAAGCCAATAGGATGCTTGGGTTTATTAATAGATCTATTTCAAACAAATCTAAGAAGGTTCTTCTGCCTCTATATAGAAGTTTGGTAAGACCTCATTTGGAGTATGCTGTTCAGTTTTGGTCTCCTTATCTGAAGAAAGACATTAATTTATTGGAAAGGGTACAAAGAAGGGCTACAAGGTTAGTAAATGGATTTTCTAATTTAGACTATGATTCCAGACTTAGAATGCTTAATATGTATAGTCTTGAGCAACGGAGAACCAGAGGGGACATGATTCAGTTATTTAAATTTATTAAAATGAATGATGTTGCAGGGTTGGATTTTTGCAAGGAAAGCAGGACAAGGGGTCATTGTTTTAAGCTGTTTAAACCTCATCCGAACCTGGAAATTCGAAAAAATTACTATTTTAGCAGGGTAGTGGGAACTTGGAACAGCTTACCGGAAGAGGCGGTAAAGAGCAATGGAGTAGATGGCTTTAAGAGGGCCATTGATCTTCATTGGGGTCTTTAATTTGACTAGGACCAGCCAAGTTGGGCCCTGAGCCTGCTGCTGGTCGCCACATTTGTATTTGTATTTGTATTTGTATTTGTATTTTTTTCGTATTATATTTGCGTACGCATTCAATAGAGAAGTGGGTACTATTTGTCCTTTAGTAGTGTTTTAATTGAAAATCCCTTTTATTTTTTTAAAAATTATGTTGTTGAGTGCTTTTTGATAACTTTCATTTCCCATTTTTCACGCCTCTGCAATCTCGTGAAGAATTTGTAAACACATTTTTCATCAAAAAGTATTAAAAAATATATATATACTAATTTAATTTTTTCTCCTTAACGTAATAATTGAATTCTCTGACAAAAAAAAATAATCAGGAAATCATTATCAAATTTTGTAACTTGAACATCTATTTGACTAAATGTAATGAGATTTTTTTTTGATAGTAAATTTCTTCAAAGAAACGAATTTTAAATGACATGTTAAAAAATAAGACATTTCTAATGCTAATCCATAAACGATATAATTTCAATGGCTGCTACAATTAAATTGATACAAAATAACTGAGAACCATTTTCAACAAATGTTAATTTAAGAACTATTTCTTGAAAATAGTTCTTAAATTAAAATGTATTTGCTCTCATGCTTCCGCATTAATATTTTATGCAAGAATTTGATGTTATTTTACCATGTTAATGATGTAGCATTTAGTAAATGAGATAGTGATCAACAAACATGTTAATGAAATGACATTTATTGGATGACCTATTCTGTCTACAGACATGTGAATTAAATAACATTAAGTCGATGAACTACTTAGTCGACGAGCAGCTAGAGCGTTTAGTTGTGAGCAGAGTTTTTAGCAAGTATTTCAATTGTGATAGCTTGCTCACAATAAATACATAGTTTAGCTAAGACATTGACGGAGAAAACATTTAGATCGTGAACTAACTGAATCCATTACTTTTGGGGTTATATTTTTTGCATATATAACTAAACCGATTATAATTTTAAAAAACACTTTTTTATAGTAGACTATACTAAATGTATTGAGAGCTGTCGTGTTAATTTCCTACTCTCCACACTTTTCCCCTTATGGTTGTCATAGTTTTGGCGCAATTGACTTTTTTCCCATTTAGCTTTTGCAACAAAGATTAAGGGGGTCTGGGACACAAAAATCGTCAACTTTTGCATTTTTTTTTATTATTTCAAAAAAAAAACTGTTTTCTTCTCTTTAAAATGAGGTCTGAATCTTGTTCCTATCTTAGTTAGAACGGAAGATATGATAATTTAATGTAGCCGTCAGGCAACTGTTGCCACAGCAATAACTTCCCTTAAAATGCGTTTTTCGCCATGATGCAATTTTTCCGGATTTTTTGAATTCAAATTCTTAAACTCAAGAACTAATAAAGATAACGTTCCGAAATTTGGAGAACATCTTTTTCAAACAGTTTACTTGAATTTGTATTCGGCAAATTTCAAAAAAAAATTTTGTTCAAAAAATATGATTTTTGAAAAAAAAAGTACCTTCGAATTTTTCGAAATTTTTACTCAAATATTTTTAATTTTTTTTTCAAATTATTATTATTAAAATTGCCGAATACAAATTAAAGCTTACATATTTGTGTTCACATTGAAGGAAAAAAAATGAAAATTGTTCAAGAATATTTTAAGTTTTTGCGATTTAAAGCGACCCCCCTTTTCTGAAAAAAATTTAAATTAAAAAATTGAAAAAAGTTTTTTTTTATCATGTATGTTATGATTTTGCTTATTAAACAGATGGTGAATTAGTGTAAAAAATTTCAAAATTCTAAACTGTTTAATAAATTTTTTTTCAAGATGTGTCCCAGACCCCCTTAAATGCAAAACGATTAAGATGGATGAGTGCTATCAACGTTAACAATCATGGTGAAAAACACGATTACTCAAGATGGGAGGTCTTGCTAAAACAAATTATTTAGCACTAGGTCTTAGAAAACGTTTAGAAATAGCTGAGATATAAAGACATAAATTAGAGCGTACTCCTAATTCGATTAACTAAAAATAAAGGAAATGCTCCAACAACAGTGCAGAAAAAAGCATGTATCTGTTTTCTTTTTTTCATTTTCTATAGAGACGAAGCAAGATGTCTGACATTTATACGCCTATTTTAAAGTAACAGAGTATAGTTTGTAACTTTACGATTACTATATACTTCTGGACATTATTGCTACTATACCAGAAAGCAACTTAACTTGACACTAAACGTCACTACGCGCGGAGCCAATAAGAGCTCAGAAGCAGTTAAGAATCTCCTCTAATTCGCCAAGTAGGCTGTGACGTTTTATCTAGCTCGTTTTTCATTGGCTGACGTCACGACGAAAGTCTCAAGAAACCTTGCAGCATAGTTAAGTCCCCTTTGTACCTTTAAAAATATGTTTTCTTATTCCTTTACTAAAATATCTTGACAGCTAAACAAAATGAAGAAATCATTTTAAATAAGTGTGAATCTACATATTTTATCCGGTGTGTCATCCCTTTTCTACGGTGATTTCTCCCAAAATTAAACATCTTGTAAAAAACACGTTTAGTTGGCGGTGTACTGCATGTTTCTGCCTTAGCCCTTGCTTAGGGGCGGTTATTCACTGCTTTATACCTTGCGCTCTGCCCAAAACATTTACGAGTTGTACCGTACTAAGTGCGGTCGCTCGCTGGTATTTCTAATTTCACATTAGCTACCAGTTTTTGTGGCTCTCTTTGCTATGTAAGAGGATTTTTGCCTCCAACTCGACTAATTTCGTATTCCATGCTGATGGGAGCAGAATAAGCTCGAAACAGCTGTTCATGGATCGAAATAGTCGAGTTAGCGTTGTATTACACGTTTTTTTGGTTTGGTTCTTGACATTTGAAAATGGTGAATTAAATTTTTAACTAGATACTTCTTATTTTGAACCACCTACAATAAAAATAAGGCTGTAGTTTATGTTAGACAATTAGTAATTGCTATTAGCATTTGTATGTATTTATGATTTTCTTTTTTACTTTTTTAAACATCATTTCCTGGTGAACATTCAGATTGATAGTCTGCAAAAATTAAGTTTGTAAGAATTGTTTTATTTTAAAACATAGTTGGCACAAAACAAAATAATAAATGTATATATTAAAGAGAAAAGAACACGTATAATTTTTCTTTTACAGAAAAAAATCTACTATTTTTTTAAATGAATATGTTTAGAATTTACTATTATAAACTTGAGTTATAATGCAAAGAAACTGCAATTCTCAATTCATAAACATTAATGAATACAGCAGCTAAATGGAATAGTAAAAAAATGCTTTGTAGCTTTTACTTTAGAAAACAATATCTTCCATTAACTCATTTAAAACCTTTGAAGAAAAAATACAAAAGTAAAAAAATAGAGTAATTACACCAAATGTAAGATTTCGAAAGTAAGAAACAAAAGGTTTTATGACGGGAAAGAATGAATTTTTCGTTAAATGCTTTTAAGTGCATTACATAGGTACACTTCTACGCTTATTAAGTCGGAGTTAAAAAACCCAATTTAATTAATGTGAATAGAGTGTCAGAATAACTAAATGAAATAAAAGAGCTTTAAGGGAAATTTTACTACCTAATAAATTTTCTCTTGTGCCTCTTTACTTAGATAATTAAAATCGATGAAGCTCTCGTTTGCTAGTAACAGCATCAATTAATCGAAATGCTTTCACAGTAATACTAAAAAGCTGGATGCATTGATATTCCTTTATTATTCTTAATGATAATGTGATTTTTTCTTTTTGGTCTTTACTCATTTTGGATTTCTTCAGCATTCTCTCTGCTGATTATTAATTTTGATCAGCGTTTTTAGGATGCAAGTTGCTTTGTTAATCAAGTTTTTCATGGAATTACTTTAGACACTTGATTTTTTGTTATTTATAAAACATAATCGCTAAATAATCTGGCGGGATGATTAATGGAAAATCGCCCTTTCGAAAAGTCGTATATGATTATGTATAATTGAAAATTAATAACGGATTCAAAGTGTTTTGACTATGTTTTTAAAAGCTCATTTTTCGCTGGAATGAATCAAAATTTGAGAATATAAGAACATGTTTAGTTAGGTTAACATTGCCCTTACTTGTATAGCGAAAATATGAACATGCATTTAAGTACTGCATTGATCAATAGCAATACTGCTAATGAAACAACCATTTAAAATAGCGTTGCAAATTCTCAAGCAGCTTGTGATATATTTATTACGAATTAGTATTATTTTTAAGTTTAGTTTATTTTAGTGTTAGTATAGAAGCAGGGCATTTGAAGCATACACGCATCTTGATGCATTTGTTGTTTTATATCAAGTTGTTATTGCAACCGAGCCCCATTTATGTATCAGTATAAGGTTTATTAAGCAGTTTTAGGTCTTAAAATCGTATAAAAGTTACTCTAATACAATAAATTGAATAAGCAATCGAATGCTACGAAAACTTACTCAAACAGCTGTACATGTCTCTAATATACAAACAGCGGATTTACCGACTTCTTTCATGCCTGACTAAAGATAGACCTAGAGCAGGGAGAAGAACAATCAAAGCCAGGGTTTTTGGTGCTAATTGGCATGAGACTGTATAAATCAAAAATTCTATGAGAAAATCTATCGTATACGCGCCCAAAGGAAGATTAATACAATAGTAAAAAAGAAAAGAAAAAAAATGTATGAGTATAAGCAAAGAAAGCAAAGTAGGGTCAGTTGGGGTAATTGTGAACAAGTTTTTACACTTTCCCACTCTAATTTACACTTTCCCACTCTAATTACTTTATGGAGCACCATGTCTTATTTTGAAATCTAGACACCCATCAAAACCAACTATTAACTACTCCGCTACACTACGTGACCAATTTTTTTAAATTTTTTGGCTGATAAAAGTTTTTTTTTAAAAATCCTTGTTCTTAATTACCCAACTTGTTCATAATTACCCCATAGTACATGGGGTAAATATGAAAATGATTTTCCCCTGGCTTTTCAGTTAATCCCTTGAATTCATCATAAAAATGATGTACCATGAAATTATATCTGACTTTCTTTCTAGATTTTCGTAGTAGCTCTGTTTTTTTAAGAGAATGTTCGAATACGTCTTCATGAAACTAATGTGCCAGTCATCACCTGACTTTCCATCTTTGAATCGGACGTGCAACCCATTAGCCAAAGCTAAGTCTTGAATAAGGCTTTTCAACTCTTCCTTGTCACAAGGAAACCCCATTCAAGTCCTAGCAATTAGGTATTTTGCTAAAATTAGCTTCACATCTGTTGGTATGTCCGTTAGGCGACCTGCTCCCATCCTATCAATTTTGACTTTACCTTTAACTCTGTTGTGAAAAACACCCAGATGGATGGAGTATGTGCCCACTGCTTCTTTGTAGGTCATATTCTCATTTGTTGCCCTTCACAGCCCTTAATAAGTCTCCACTCGTGTATTGACGAGGTGGCTTCTTCTTCACATAAGCGCGAGGCATTTAGACATTCAAACGTACAGACAAATTTATATAAATCAAATCAAAACGTCGGCGTAGTTCAATGGTCAAAATAGCTATTTGGATTATAAAAATTGACTTGAAGTGGAAAAAACTACTTTGAAAAAAATGTTCATAATTACCCATACCTAGAAAAATACGGGATAATTATGAACACCTTCCTTCAGGGTGCTAAAAGTAAAAGACAGCGAAACTTCAGTTGATTCATCCTATTAAAGGCTTAATAACTAAAGGTAAATATAATGAAAACAATAACTCAGCACCATTTTATCAGTCCGAACAGGATGGAAAATGAAGACTGTGAAAAACTGTTTGACAACTTTTGTGAGAAGGGTTGGGATAACTAAGGAAATGGCGGGTACAGTGTTGCCACATCAGTTAAAAAACATCCCTAACGTAATAATGAAGATGTGGACTTCCAATTGCTACTCCTATTTGGTTCCTTCATTGCTTACAGAAGCGTTCATGTCGTTTCTTCTGAATTACCTCGTTTTCAAAATTAGCCCGTTTGACCCTAGGAAAAAAACAAACTTAAGCACTTTTGAGGGTTTTAGCTGTGTTTTTTTTTTCTCAGTGAAGTAAAAATTTGTTTCTTAGTTTCCTACACATTTTTTTTTTGTCTCAAGAAAAACAATTGAAATTGTTTGGGGACATTGGAATTTCCTTATCATAAAATTTCTTATCCACAGTTCAGAACTTCAATGCCCCCAAATTCTACGGTGCAGAAAAATATCCAGTTATATCTTTACTGAGAATTCTTTCTCAACAAAACATTGGCAACAAAGATCACTTATATTTCTAAATAATAATAATGCATTGAAACTTGAAATGCACAACTTATAGTTAACAGAAAAAAACATCTCAGGTGTATACGGAAATATAATACTAACACATAGCTGCTACCTGATGGATGACTGCGAAAAAAAATTATAAAACTACGGGTTAATTACCAATGAGTCTAATTAAATCCCCTTGTCAAAATGTATATAATTCAATCATAATTGCATATAATTACATACAACCGTTTTAAACAGGAAACAGCAAAACATTGGTGCAAAAAAAAGTCTGCAATCTGAAACAAAAATGTAATGGATGATTATTGATTTTCTAAAAGAAACAAAAATAACGTATTATTTTTTATTGGGTATGGAAAGAAAAAAAAATGCATAAAAAGGGGCTTTTGTCTCTGCTGAGGAATTTAGAAAACATTAACTGGCTTAGTATTAAAGCAGCATGGCTTACGAAAGAAGTATCACAACAATTTGTTATCACCATATACACCAAGCTTTCTTAGGGCTTGGAAACAAAACAAAGACTATAGACAATAAAAATGGCTGTGTTCTGCATGAAAAAAAGATTGTTTGGGAAAATAATTGAAATAAATGGATTTATTCTTTCCGATGCATACAAACAGGATTTGCATACGAAATGAAACTAGAAGAGCAAGCATGATATTACAGGATGGAAATAAAAAGAAAAGCATACTTTTTAAGCGTTAAAAAATGGTGACTATTACTGCAAAATGAGATTAGCATTCTGAAAGGGGTAAAAACTGTTTAGTGTCTCTAAAAGTAAAAGGAAAGAAATGACATTTTTATTTAAGAAAATATATACGTATTTCTTTTCCAGGAGAAAAAATAATAAAGATTATAAATGACTAGATTTTACGAAGAAAAACAAGTTTTCAAAACAACTACAACTTAGAATTAATTGAAAGGACTTTAAAATTCTGAAACGAGACGAACAAAAAATGTTTTGCAGAATAACATTAACAGGTCTTTAAAAATATTAATATGCTTTCTTTCAGTTATGTTTTTCAACGTCTTTTGATATTTTCAGCATTTTCCTAATCCAAAAAAAAATATTTCAATGGCTTTTAGTCGAGAATGTTTTAAAGTAACTTCGTTGTAAACAGAAGAAAGGAATTTCTTGAATAGAAAATAGTACGGATTAAACTGTTAGTTTCAACATAGAGTAAGTATAAAAATATATAAGATTGAATCTCTAAATTAGATTTCAAAACGCATCTCACAAATATACCTAGAAATATAAATGGTCCCAAGGTTATTTACACCAATAGTAAAGCTCTCTATACCAATATTTCTCATTTCTAGGCAGTATATAGATTATATATATGTTATTAGAACTCATTGTAAAAGCAAGTTTCTCAGAATTTCGAAAAAAATAGTTTTTTGTTTGAGAACATCACTTGCATGAACTGGCTACTAAACAATTATGCTTAAAAATAAAAGACTTCTTACTTTTGAAGGAGATTCTATACTCAACAATGATTCATCATTTTCTCCTCTTTGAGATACTGCTCTACTCAACAATGATACGACGTACGCTTTTTTTTCCCCAAGTTTTCGTATTTTCAACCGAATTTGAAGCGTACTCATTTTGAGACAGCCCTATCTTTAGAAATGATGCAATCTATACTTACGTCTGAGAGACTAGGAATCTCTAAAAACAAAATTGTTTTTTCTTTCAAATATACACCTGGCTTATACAGACTGAATAGCATATTCTGCTAAACTTGTAATATTGTTACGTGACTTAATTCATTTCTATACTTGCTAATACTTTTCTTTTAATATTAAAATCAAACTTTTCTTCGTTTAAATGCATGCTTTAAATAACATTTTAAATAAAGAATGTCCGCCAGATGGATTATTGTTATTTTGTTCCGACCGAAAGCGAGAACAAAAGAGTGCGTACATTTTCGAACAACAAATGGCTGTCGTGGCATTCACGTAAAGTAACCTGCTTTCAAGTTAAGACTTTCAAATTGTGATGAGTGGTATATACAGACAAAGAACCATCATTCTTTATGTACGAAAGACTTAAGTCTTTGTTCACGTAAATAGCTTAATGGAATGAGAAAATTATTCACCAATTTTGTTAATAATTCTGCTGAGTTGAAGATGTAAATAAAAATTGCTTTTAAATGGTATTTTGTGTCATTTTTTATCATCATTTTAAATTATTTTTCAAAAATATATCAGTATATTTTCTTTTTAGGGGGTCGGGATCTTTTGTATTTTTTAAAATGATTGCAAAAACAAAAAAAAAAAGTTGCCTCATTTAAGCAAGATAAACTTTGCTCAATTTTTTCAAGTCAGGTAAAACGTCTATGAGTTAAGTTTAAAGAACATGAAAAAATGAAATGGGATTTTTTTTTTTTTTTTGTTTTGTTTTGTAACTGTTTTGGATTATATCTGCTTATTTGTAAGAGGTTTTTTTCGCTCTGGAAACGAAAGGAGGCTTTCTTCCTTTCTTTCTTTTTTTTTTTTTTTAACTGGATTACTTTTTCGAGTATTTCCCCACGTAATTCATATGAATGTGCATCTCACATTTTCTTAAAATACTAGCTGCGTAGCCCGGCGTTGCATGGGCTGTAATGTAGTGAAGGCAGTTTGAGAAAACTACTCGCCATCAAGGCGGCTCGCCTTTAAAGAAATGAGGAAAGTTTAAACAGTTTACTCGCCGTCAAGGCGGCTCGCCTTTACAGTAGCGAGGAAAGTTTCAATTCACTACTCGCCGAAAAAGGGGGCTCGCCTTTAAAGTACCAAGGAAAAGTTTAATAAACTACTCCCCGCTAAAGCGGCTCGCTGAAAAGCTTTCCTGCATCAAAGAATCAATCGAATTATTTGCACATGCTTCCTCAAAAATAAAGACGATGTCAAGTAGCGCATACTTAGCACTCTCCCTAAATAACAAATAAAATTCCTTTCCAAAAACAATTATTTCCAAACCGCTTTCTTCCTGTAAAATTAATTGCCAAATTCTAAACGAAAAGGTTCTTTTAATATTTGGATCGCAGCCAGAAAAAGTCCCTCCTAAAAACAGCAATTGCAATTTTATTTAAAAACACATTTTCAAAACGGTACCAGAGAAAAAATATGTCATTAATAATTAGAATAAAAACAATTGTTAGAACTTTGTTATAACACGTATTCAAAATGACAATGAAAAAAATAACACTCTTTCATTTTAAAAAGTTCAACTTAATTAACGTTTTAATTCAAAATCGCAACGGAAAGAAATAAATATCTTGGAATTTTAAATAGTTCAATAATTTAATTAACGTTTTAATTCAAAATGCCAACGGTAAGAAAAAATGTCTTGGAAGTTTAATCATTAATTAGGCTTAATCGCTTTAAATTTGACTACTTATTAATTAAACATTCGCTTTAAATTTGACTACTTATGGATCGCAGCCAGAAAAAGTCCCTTCTAAAAACAGCAATTGCAATTTTATTTAAAAACACATTTTCAAAGTGGTACCTGAGAAAAAATATGTCATTAATAATTAGAATAAAAACAATTGTTAGAACTTTGTTATAAAACGTATTTAAAATGACAATGGAAAAAAATAACACTCTTTCATTTTAAAAAGTTCAATTTAATTAACGTTTTAATTTAGGGCCGAATTCAAGTGAAACACCATTGCAGTCGCTTCGAGGCGATCGCATATTGCAACCGCTACTGTAAGTCGAATTCAAGTGAATTCGTTTCACTTGAATCCAAATTTTGGAATTTGCGATTGCATTGGTGAGTTGCGATCGTCCGTGTTTCACTTGAATTCCTGCCTTAAAATCGCAACGGAAAGAAATAAATATCTTGGAATTTTAAATAGTTCAATAATTTAATTAACGTTTTAATTCAAAATGGCAACGGTAAGAAAAAATGTCTTGGAAGTTTAATCATTTATTAGGCTTAATCGCTTTAAATTTGAATACTTATTAATTGATATCTTCGCTAATTAAAATCGTATAATCATATAGATTGAAACTAATGAAGCCTGAAAAATTACCTATCTATCGGTACCTGGTTCGACTTTCAGTTCATTGGCGTTCAGGAGAAATAAGCGTGACATAGATAGTTAGAAAGATACTCAGTTTTTAATATAAGTAGATTGATAAGTTTTTTTTTTTTTTTTTTCAGTATTCCTAGGGCAACCGTCTGAAACATACGTATGTTTTCTTAATAAACGTTTTCACAAGGGGTTTTATCACGTTTCTTCACGGTTTTTTCTTTTAGTGTCGCTCACTACAGACTTATTCGCACCTTATAACTACATTTTTTAAATGAAATTATTGTTTATATTTAATTGTTTTAGATTAACAGCTAATTAAAAGTTGTATGAGAAGTTTTCTTACTTGAAAAGATAAAATCGGAGTAATTGTACGAAGAAGACAGAAACGAGCTTTGTGTAATACCTCCAAAAAAGTCCTAACGGGTCAATTTTAAGCATAAAGAGAAAGGTAGAAAAATTAAACATCGTTAGATGAATTTCAGCTACTCGTTGCTCTAGGGCTTTATTAGTTCAAAAAAATTAAAAACATACTAACGATACTGTGAAAAAATAAATGTTTACTACTTAATAACATATGCAACACATTTTCAAAGGAAATTTTAATCTATTTTCCTAAGGGACATATTGAACGAAACAAGGAAGACTTTTTGCTCTTAATTATCAATTTAAACAAATCAATTCTGAAACGGAGATAAAATTTATTAGAACTCTGAATATTCACTGCACTTTAACAGAAGAAAAAAAAAAGAAAAAACGAGTAAGAAAAGAAACATTTCAAGTGATTTTGGCACACTTCACGAAATTGTCGTAAACTCTTTCTCCAAGTAAATGATTAATGGGATTCGCGGTGAATTGGAAAAGTGAATAAAAGAAAGAAAGGGATACCCATTTAGATTTTTCCGGTTGCCCATTCCTGGCTCCCGTACAAGTAGTTGATAAATATCAGTTCCATTTGGGAATGACGTCAACTTCATGAAGTGCTGGTAACTCTTGTTCCCATGTTTCTTCAGTTTTGATTTATGCGCGAACTCGCTTAAAAATTGCGCTCGCGAAAAAGTTTTGCGGGAGTACAAAGATCAGTTCATTGGTATTCAGTGTCATTGTATATTACACATAAAACTGGCCTATGATAAGAGCAGATAGAGTCGTACTGTTTGGCCTAATTTCATATGCACATATGAATCATAAAAATAATATATATAAAAATATATATGAAATGTGTATGCTATATTAATGTTAAATATTAACTCACAATTTATAGGGAAAAATATATTTTAGGTTATAAGAACACAATAGATATAGATCAAATATTTTAATAAATATTTCAGATTTATTAAAATATTTGAAATTAGGGTCAGTAACTTTTAATAACACTGCTGAAGGATCATCATTTTTCTTCGGGATTTAATGTTAAATATTATTACAACTTGTATGGGAAATAAACATATTTTAAATGACAAGAAAAAAAATGAGCTGAGCTCTCGCGAGTTTCCTTGCAAATGAAGGCTTGGTTGTATTGGAAATAAAGCTTTTGCTTGATTGCAACTACCTGTTTTATTTGTCCTCATTATTATTACTTGCTTATATTTGCTTTATTTAAGGAGAAACCGGTAAAAATAAGTACTTTAACATGCGTTTCAACTCAACCCTACATGCATGATAAAACTAAATGCCTACTAAACATTTATACTTATAAACAAAAAAATGTTGGATTTTTCCTTTTTTATCAAATATTTAAGAAAACAAAACCCAAGACTCTACACCAAAAATTAAAAAAAAAAAATAATAATAAAAAAATAAATAAAAGAAAAACAAGAAAAAAAAATTGCTTTTCAGTTTTTATCATATCAAGGTTGAAAAGTTTCGATTCATTTTATTTTATGGTAGTCTTCAATATGAATAAATTAAACATTTATCATTTCTTAAACCTAGTTATGCTAGTCATGTTTTCATAACAAAAGAAGTGTTTTTTTATTGTTTTTTTTAAGTAGTAAATTTATTCTTTAATCAAATGTACAATTTAACAAAACTGTAGGTGAAAAGGAAAAAAAAATCTTAAACATTTTGTAGAAAAATATATTTCTGGGAGAAAAAAAAAGGAAAACAAAAACCTTTACGTTGTGTTACACTACGAAATGCATAGTTTTGTTTGCATTATGCAAATATATATATATATATATATATATATATATATATATATATATATATATATATATATAACTTGTATGTTTTTTAACACTGGAAACAAAACTTGCAATTTAAATAATTCGTGCGTAACAAAAAAATACGTGAAAAATTTAAAATCATGTTCTTCACTAAATGTTTCAGTTTTTTAAAAAGTAATCTAGAAGATTAAGGGTACAAAATGCTCTTACCTGATATAATTAAATCTACATTTTTCTCCTTTGCCATCTTTTTTCTCCCTTTGAAATTAGGTAATCCGTATAAAAGTTTATCGAATCATTTTTCTTTACTTCCTTTGGGAACTACACAGAGATAACTTAATTAGAATTGATTAAAATAAATTGAAATTTTTGTTACAGCAATGCGGATGGTTTAGTCCTTATCCATTGTTCTGATAAATTTTAGATAAATCTAAAAAAACCCTTTTTCTGTTTTAATGAATTCGTCAAGCAATGAACTTTCTTTTGAGAATAATTGTTTCAATTGTGTTTTTTATATTTTGCGTGAAGTGACTAACCCTAATCCGAGTGAAGAAAAATCAGAGGACAAAATAGTGCGTAAGAGATTATCAGGTGAAATATTTGCTTATAGCTTTTGCAGTTATTGCTTTATTTTTAATGTGTAAAGCCAGGTGATTATTTGTTATTATGCAATCTGTTCATAAATTTTCACTTATCTAAACTATGAACTTGAGGAAAAAACGTATTTAAGTAAACTTACGCAAATTAAGGTAGGTACTGGAACATGTAAAAAAGCTTTTTTTAATTTATTTTATTTTTTTTTCTTTAGAAAAACTTGAACAAAACAATAAATAGATTTTGCGTTAATTGATGTCGATTTAAATAGCATCATCAATTTAGTAGCATTTTTAAAGTCACTCCTACATATTTTGTAGCAACTAGTATTGTGTGAAAACTTTTTAAGAGGGAGAAATAAATAAATACCTTTGTACTTCAAAATAAAAGCAAATAAGAAGTTGAAATAAGCAGAAACACTGCAGACGCGTGTTTTGGCTTTACAAGGAACGCCTTTTTCAATGCACAAAATGTGAGCTTCTGGAGGTAAGGCCATAACAGAGCGCCTTTTCAACAACACGTATTGGGCATTGAGGAAAGCGTTCCCTGTATCGCCAAAACGACCGTTTGCAGTGCTTCTGCTTATTTTAGCTTCTTATTTGCTTTTATTTTGAAGCAAAAAGGTATGTGTCTGCAATGTTGCTGTGCATTTGTGCTTTTTTTTTTGAGCGTGTATTTAAAAACTCTCAAAATGCAAAAAATACACTTATTTCATCGGCACCATCCTAAAGTAACGAATGCGAAAAATTGCGTGTTTCATGTTCGTTTTTCAAGTTCTATTTTACAAATAATTAAAATAAAAATGACACCTTCAAACCATAGTTTTACACTTTCAGATATCTATAAAAATTTAAAAATTCAAAATAACCAAACACGTCAGGTGGGAAAAAATTGTATTCAGTGTTTTGGCTCTCCTGAGAAATGCCAATATTTACTTTCGTAACTTTAGCATTGTGCCAACGATTTGACAGCTTAGAAACAAAATTTCTATCACGTAATACGAAGGAAAAAAATTTTGTCCGAGGATAGCATAAACATTTTCGAAGTGTTAAAAACCAAAATTTTCTGAGCTCATCAGAACTTTTCTTTTAGAATTTCAGTCCATTGAAATTATTGGAAAATCTGCTAGATCATACGCACGTGAGGAAAACCGTTGGAAAAATCAAATTGCAATAAGGCGACTGTTTTGCATAATTCTTGGTTTAAAAATGTTAGAAGTTTATTATGCAGGGTCTGGTAGGGGAAAGTGGTCAATGGGGCAAAGTGGTCATACTCCAAATAAATGGCTGTAGCTTACTAATAAATGAACGAATCGGTGATTTTTTTTTCACAGAAATTAGAAGTTAGGAATTACATTTTGAGTGAGAAGTTTTATTACTGGCAATGTTTTATTTAATGAAAGAAGTCGTTTTTATGTTTACGAATCATTCCAAAAAATTTGAAAACATTTTTCCTGCAAAATTTTGTTAGTAAGAATTTTAAAACGGAAGCTCCCACACAAGCTTCGGAAATTTAACATGATTCGTTCTACACAAGCTCAGGAAGTAATTCTGAAAAACTCTGCTAATGATAAATTTGTACTGCATCGACCCTAGTTTCGGCTTAAATTTACTGGATTATTCGTAAATAATCATACCATATCAAAGTAAATGAACTTGAAGTGCTACTTTAATGTATCAGGCCAACAGTATGTAGGAGAAAGGAATTGATGCTGCTATGTGCTTAAGAAAAATTGTTTACAAAAAAGTGTGTAACCGCTTTTCTTTCGGATAAGAAAATTTCGAATATTCGCCGGCATGGTGGACCTTTGTGGACCGAAAAAAAAAATACGCAACCACAAAGACATTCTTCTCATTTTAAGAACAAAGCAGTATTGAATTATTTCGAGCTTGCAATCTTTTTCTTAGTATTCAAGCCTTCCACGAAGCGGAATAAAACTTTCTAAAATTCAGTTGAAGAAAATGAGATTTTTTTCCCTCCTTTTACAGCAATAAACGCTCTTCTCTTCACACCAGCTGAAGCGTAAGTACCTTGGGTTAAAAGTTAAGCAAACCATTGATAGGGAAATATAAAAGAGGATCAGATATTTTATTTTAAAATTATTTGGAAAAAATATAAAAACAGCGTCGCAGTATCACTTTTATCACACACTAGTCTCATCTTGAAAGAATATAATTAAAAGCAGGAAAAAGAAACATAATCCTTTGTATCTCAAAATAGCGCTTTGCGAGTTTAAAACATCAACTTTTCCCCCTCCGATTTTTTTTTCTTACATTTACTTCATTATTTCGGAATCTATTCAACCATTCAGTACCCATTTATTTCTAGTCTAATTACGCTTGAGATTTTCATTATAGAAGGCGAAAAAAATGTAGCAAAAATAAATGGATTTTTTTTAATACTACATTCCCTCCATTATGTGGTATAATCTTAAGGGAATGAGCGAGTTGAAAAAAAAAATCGGAAGAAAAAAAAAGAAAAAAACAATAAAATAAAAGTCCGAAGAAGAAATGAAAAGAGAAAAATGAAATGAAATGGACGGAAAACTACCTTCGAAAATCGTTTTCAATGCGTTCAGTTTAAGGCGTTATAAAGAGCTCATTATCCAGGTCTCGGATCAGGCCGACTGGAAGTTTTCAGGAGCGGGATTTCGATTTTGTTGCTTTTCCTCCGGACCCGTTTCGTAAATTGATGTGGAATTTATCGAAATGGCGCGGCGTATATGACTGAAATGTTATGCCTCCCACTGGGCCCCTGCGCGAGATAAACTTGTTTAGAGTAGCACATGCAGGTAACAGTTTTCCGAAGTGAAGGGAAATAAAATTTGCTGCACTTTTTTTTTTAAAGAGTATTGGATTAAAAAGGAACGGCGGAAGAAAATTACTTCTAATTCTGCTTTAACATGGAGTGATTTGGTTGGTTAGTAGCGTATTGGACTTTTGGTGCTGATTATTATTGGCTCTGGAGAGCTAAATTTTTCCATACAATAAATAACGCTAATATTACTGGATGGATTTATCGACCTAGTTTATTATTACTTAATTCAAAGAGGGGTGATCATACATGCAGTTAGAATGAGGTATATCAAAAATGTACAGTGTGTCCAAATCAAACATACCTACTTTTAACACTCAATAAAAATAAATAAATAAATAAATAAATAAATAAATAAATAAGCGATTTAACGCTACGAGGATGATATTAGTAAATTTTAACAACTGAATTCCTACAGTAAAAAAATATTAACTTTAAGAATTCAGCTGCCGAACTTTGCCAATAAGACTATCGTAGCGCTTGAACCTTTTATGATCAACTGCTCAAATAAATTGAGCACGTTTCATTTGGACACACCATATACGTATATGTATAGACTTAAATGTCTGCTTCCTATTTTGCATCTTTAATAAAATGACCACTGAAAAAAATATCTGTGGAATATTATTGAACATTTATAAATTCCCAACATGTTTCGGGGCAATGACTAAATTTTCTAAGAAATATTGCCAATAAAAAATGATACATTTGCAAAGTAATGCAAGCATTTCAATTTTACTCCATCGTTCTCTACACCTTTTCATTTTTTTTCCTTTTGGTGAGAAAAACATGTCGGAGTGGATCTTATTTTTACTTCTTTTTACGTAGTAAAGGAAGTATTGTGATCGCGAAAAAAATTTCACACAAATTTGGATCTAAATTTTGATTTTGCTCACCCCTGAATGATTGTTCAGTAGTTTTTCGGCCTGTCAGCAAGTGGATTTGTACCTACCAACATATAAACAGCAGAAAAATCATTTTCAACTACCCCCGAGTTAACTACGACGAGTTTTCTCGTGACGTCTGCATATACGTATGTGGGTATATGTGTAGCATAACTCAAAAACTATATGCCGTAGAAGCTTCTGGTTTGGTATGTAGGCTCTGGGTATGGTCTAGTTGTGCACCTCCCTTGTGGTTGCATTCGAATCTTCCCAAGTGGGTGTTTTACCCCTTTTTTTGGGTAAATCAGTGTTAATTTCAATGCAGACTCAAGTGCTATGAATTGGCGCTACCACTTGGCGATATGTCGCCAAGCTTTTGGTCGCCAAGTGTTTGACGCCAACTTGGTAAAATATCGCCAAGTTGGCGACCAATTTGGCGATTTTTTTTTTTTTTTTTACATTTGGGTTCAACTTGGCGCTATTGGTGATATTTTGAGAAAGAGATATTTTGAAAATCGGCAATATTTAGAAAATTAAGCATTTTAAAACATTTTTTGCATTGTTTCGTGGCAGATTAGGGGTGTAAATATTTGAATTGTTACCTTGATCACTCCAAGCACTTTTTTTTAATACTTAAGGGAACTACTAAGAAATTTATTACACTTTTTCAAGAAATGTCATAAACGCATCGTTCTTTTAAGATACCAAGTGCGCCGCAATCAGTCAGTTGACCTCTGATTTAAAGCTCTCATTAACCGACTTCGAAAAAGGAGGAGGTTCTCAATTCAAAGCGTGTACTTATTTTTTTGTTTGTTCGCACATAACATTTTATCTACAGAACCGATTTGGACGGTTTTTTTATTGATAGAAGATGGTGTAACTTAGGTACCATGTACTCATATGACGATATTTATTCACTAGAAAAAAAGTTATGATCAAAAAACTAAAATTTAATGTTATTTAAAACAATATGTGCTGTCGTAAATCCTTACTTCAATGCGCGACCCGATGGTCAAGTGGTTATGCGCGACAGGTTGAAGTTCCTGATGGAATAAGATCGAGTCCAGGTCTGCAAGGATTTTTTTGAACAGGTACATGTTTTTTCTTTTTTTTGAATGATTTTAATGATTGTAAAGCCCTTATGCTCCCCATGGGGATTTACCCCATATTTTTTTATAGTACAAAATGACAGTTTTGGTCGGATCTTTGTCAAAATTGGCAATGGGGTCCTTCGATGCTGTAGAATTTTCTTATGAACGTTTGTGCCATTTTGGGGGGCTTTGAACCCCTATGGATGGGGGTGCAATATCGTTGCAATGCAATATCGTTACGAAACAATGCAATCGTTGAAAAACAATGCAATATCGTTACGAAACAATGCAATCGTTGAAAAACAATGCAATATCGTTACGAAACAATGCAATCGTTGAAAAACAATGCAATATCGTTACAAAAGATGTAATGGATGACGCAAAGCTAAAAGATTACGAATTTATTTTTTTTTTCGGTTACAATATACATTGTAAATTAATAAGAGTTTTTATATGTCGATTGTGGCAATAAATGATTTTTGATTTGCGGCACTTATATTATTTTTTAAAAAATTATATACACAATCAATTATATTACGTTAATTTTTGTACCTTTACAAAATTCTGTATTTTATACCTTGGATTTACGTCAAATTCAAGGTAAAAATAAAAGTCAAAAGTTCTGAAGATGTTAAATGTAGGTTAAAAATTTAAGTAGCTATTTTTTGTGATTTTCATATTATTTGTGACCAAAAAAACATCATTACAAACAAATAAAGTGTATCAAATACCATGAGTGCTGAGTTATTAGGCAAAATCTGCTGTGTAATGTTTTTTGCACTGCGAGGGGGAGGGGTTAGCCATTAAAGGGACACAATTTCTTAAAAAATAAGGTTTTAATTCGTGGTGTTTGAAAAAAGCTAGAGTCCACTTTAGCTGTAAATTATTTTGCATGCGATGCAAAAACTTGCACCAATTTTCTAAGTCTTACTCTAACCCCTTTTCCCACAATTCAAATTACTTACTTTTACTTTCAATTTTTAACCGACTTCAAAAAAGGAGGAGGCTCTCAATTCAAAGCGTATGTTTTTTTTTTGTTTGTACATAGCATCTGATCTACTGAACCGATTTGGACGATTTTTTTAAAATCGATTGGAGATGGTTAACTTAGGTACCATGTATTCATATGACGACATTTGTTCACTAGAAAAAAGTTATGATCGAAAAACTAAAATTACATGTTATTTAAAACAATATGTGCTATCGTAAATCCTTACTTCAATGAGCGACCCAATGGTCAAGTGGTTAAATGCGTCGGGTTGAAGTTCCTGATGAAATGAGATCGAGTCTAGGTCTACAAGGATTTTTTTGAACAGCTGCATGGTTTTTCAACTATATTTTGATTATTTTAAGTGCATTTACACTAAAAAGAATGGAATAAAATAGTTTTGAAAAAAAAATAGAACCGACTTCAGTTGGAAATTGCTCTAAAAAGTAAAAAATAATTTTTTTCTTTGAACACCATCGAAACTACTTTTAAACATAAGTTTTGAAGTCGGTGTAAAAACAATGTATGGAATCATACGCAACTATAATTTAACTATAAATATAAATTCTAATGGATACATTTCATTGATTACCACACATTCGTGTAATGGTACAAATAGTCTGCTTTTAGTTTTCAATGGTTTCTCTGAAAAATGTTGGCAACATATGGTTAAATATGATTTTACCTATCGTTTTTGCGCCGACTTCAAAACTTATGTTTAAAAGTAGTTTCCATGATGATTAAAGAAAAAAAAATATTTTTTACTTTTTTGAGCAATTTCCAACTGAAGTCCCTTCTATTTTTTTTTCCAAAAATATTTTATTTTATTTAAAATCGTATTTTTCAGAAGAAAAACAAACCCATTTATAGAAAGCAAATTATGATGCAGTACTTCGTATTTTTTAAACCAATATGTGCGTATGACTAAGTTTGATAGCTTTTTTGATATACATATCTAAAAAAAAACCTCTAAATAAATTGAAAATATTTTTTGCTTTCCACATGCTAGATGTCCCTTGCAATCCTTTGATGTTTTTTTCTCACATTTATTTGAATAAACTGTTTTATTAATTGCTTAAAAAAATAGGCATTTATACAAGATATATGTTTTCAAAAGATTAACTAATTACGATGTCAATACAGAAGAATTGTTGCTTTTGGAAGACTTAAAAAAAAAAAAATAAATAAAAAAAAAAAAAAACAGGATTGTTCAATCTAAAATTACAAGGTCGAATTCTTAAGCAAAATTATGTTGTTTGAATTATATGTACTTTCTTCAAAGATTTTTTATGTTGGCAAGGACTCAACAACAGTTATACATAGTTCTTCATCCTACAACTCTTCATCATGCTTTGAATTTATTAATATTACAAGAGGTATTTTTTGAAGGTTTTTGTTTCTTTAATGTACAGTGAAGACAAACTTTTTATTTTCGTTTTCATACTTTTATTTTCATTTTCTTACTGGAACAGTAGCTGTAAAAAATTGAGCCAAACAATAAATACAAAAACTCATTAAAGAATATGATATAATAATGTTCATGTTTTTTTCCATTGTGTTATTTTAAGTAAATGATTTACTAACGTATAAATTCAATTGTTTTAAAATACAAGAACTGGACGTAAATAAAAAAAAAAAAAGTTATTGTATAACTATAGGCCAGTGTTGTTGGTTTGTGAATCGTCCACAGCACAAATCCGATGCGTGATGTTTTGACATCTTAACAACACTTTTGTATTCTTCGTACAGCTGGAACTCTTCATAAACTGTAAAAAAAGAAAAAAAAACACGTTATTTATGTTAGCCAGTAGTATGTTCATGTCTGTCCTGCGCTCAATTTTTTGTTAACATATTTCTCTGGTAAGTTGACGTCCTAAATAGACAGTATTTCCTTTTTACTTCCTTTTACGTAGTAAAGGAAGTATTGTGATCGCGAAAAAGAGTTCACTCAAATTTGGGTCTAAAATTTAATTTTGCTAACCCCCCGCATGAATGTTGTATAGTTTTTTCGACCTGGCAACACGTGCTTATGTATCTACCAACATATAACCAGCCAAAAAATCCTTTTCAACTACCCCCGAGTTAATTACGACGAGTTTTCTCGTGACGTTTGTGTGTGCGTATGTATGTATGTAGCATAACTCAAAAACTTTTTGCCGTAGAAGCTTCTAGTTTGGTGCGTAGGCTCTGAGGGGGGTCTAATAGCGCACCTCCCCATGTGGTTTCATTCGAATGTACCCAAAGGGGTTGTTTTACCCCTTTTTGGGGGTAAATCAATGTTAATTTCAATGCAGACTTAAGTGATACGAATTGGCGCGACCACTTGGCGATATAACGCCAAGCTTTTGGTCACCAAGTATTTGACGCCAGCTAGGCGACATATAGCCGAGTTAGCTACAAATTTGGCGATTTTTTTTTTTTTTTTTGAATTTGGGTTCAATTTGGTGCTATTGGCGATATTTTGCGAAAAATCCACTGAATGATGTTAAAATTGACGATATTTAGAAAATGAATCATTGTAAAGCATTTTTTGCACTGTTTCGTGGAAAACTAGGGGTGTAAATGTTTTAATTATTATCTTGCCGAGTCCAAGCATTATTTTAACACTTAAGGCATCCACTAAGAAATTTACACGTAAAAGGAAGTAGTGTGGGGTCCACCCCAGATTTTTTTTACAGTAAAAGGAAATAATAATTGGCGCTGAATTTATCTGTAGAGTTTTCGTAGTCGTTTTGCAGAATTATTTCATCTCTAATCTGCGGCAATTAGTTTCCTTTGCCCGAAAAAGAAGGAAACATTTTTAATGTCAAAGGTTATTATCCTTCTTTGGTACGTTAATGGTTATTTACTAATTTTTATAATTGCATGCATTGTTCATTTGAAGTGCTTTAGATATTAAATAAGTATTTGAAAGATTTTGAGAAAAGTTTTAAATTTTCTTTTTATACGTGTATTATTTTATTTGTGTTCACGGACTAGTCTGAATGAACTCTGATAAAGATAATTAATTTCAATTACTTGTGTCATTAAAAGTCGGAACCATTTTCGCAATTTACCTGCTTGAATGTCAAAAGTACCCTTACCACACAGTCCCACTAAAAAATGAATTTAAAGAAATATATTTGTATTATAAGTTTTAGGGCATTGTATTTCTCAGATAAGTTTGTGTCTTCAAGCATGATTGCTGAACACGCGTCAGTTAACTCAACTTTTATTTTCGAGGAAGACCATGCAGCGCTGGGAAACGGAACTAATAAAGTAACAAAAAAATAAAACATACTTTTAAACTTACAAAAAGGATAGTTTTTTTTTTTTTTTTTTTATATATATAAAGTAATTTTTACACTGAAATATATCGAATTAAAATAATTAAAGTAGAAAGAAAATGTTTGACACTTACGATGCATAAAATGGCTCAAAACTCTCTTCCAGTAAGTTCCAGTAAGGAATCCGATAAGGAACCATTGAAATTTCATATAAATGTTAGAAAATATTAGTTTAATTTCTTCATCAACTCTTTTGAAACTATTATAAATAATACTATGATAACCTATTGCAGTTTTCAGACAATTTTCTTCAAGAGACGACAGAAGTTTTTTCAATAAGTCATTTTCGTCAGGGCTTGATAATTCTTCTGCTGCTGCACACATGGTTTGGGAAAAGAGAAAATAGTCGAAAATGCATTTTGCCCAGTTGGTATCTTTTTTAGTAGCTCGTACATAGACATTATCAGTAACTGAAAAATAGAATATAAGTAAATTAATGAAACTAGATAAATAGTTAAAGGCACTCGTATTAAGAGTGTAAAGATAAAGTGATATTTGTTAATTATTATTCTGAATCAGTTACGCCGCTTTTTTTATTTGATTCACTAAATGTATAAAGCGGGTCATTCTCAAAAAAATATGGAATTAGTGTCAAATATTTATAATTATAAAAAAGGTTTTAAGAAATTGTATAAATAGATTATAAACCTTAAAAAACTGAAATAATTCATTAAAAGTGTAAATTCACTAAAAACAATAAACTGTATTAGTAAAAACGTGTACACAGATATTAATTAGTCACGTTTATAGGCTGCCTCTATACAACATTTCCTAAATTTCTTGGCTCTTAATTATTTTCTAAAAATATTTTTAAAAAACTCAGTTTAAAAAAGTGCTTGACTGAGTAGGTATTCAAAATACTGGATTCAAATAAAATATAACTAGAGGGTGTTTATAGTGGTGCAGTAATAATAAAAATTTACTTAAAAAGACTATTTAGGAAAAAAAAAATATTATTTCCACACGCCTCCTCTCCCCTAAATGAGTACAATATTAGCTAAAGACGCGTAGGTGGGGCTAATTTTGAAATCCGAAAGCGAAAAAAAAAAAAAAAAAGTTACATGTAAAAGAAAAAGAAAAAAAAAAAAAAAGAAAGAAAAAGAAAAAAAAAAAAAAAAGAAAAAAAAAAGAGCTCAGCTACGCTTCTAAGAGCACAGCTACGGAGCTTTTGAGGGTTAACCCTCATGAATCGTAGTCTTTAACAGGTATTGCCAGTTCCAAAATGATAGTTTAAATCCAAATAAAGAATATTAGGATCAAATTCTCACCTCCCAAGAGGTAAACTCTGACTAAGCTAGAGTTAGTGGCTCGAAGTTGCAAATTTTCTAAATCTTCTCCGCACTACGGAAACTGCAACCGAAGAAGTGCATAATACAAATTTGAAAAATCAAAACTATTATCTTGACAAAATTTACCTCTTTTGGGGGTCATAGGGAAATATATTTGGCTCTGAATTGAGTTAGGTTACCTATATACAGTTTTCCCGCTCAAATCTACAAAAAAGAAAGAGGACATGAGCTATGAATAAAAATAAAAATAATTATGCTAAAATCTAAAATATTTGATGATATTTCTAAATCAAGCCAAGACGTTATATTAAAGAAACAGGGTAGTCATGATAGCTGCTTCTACTAGATTGTAAGATTGAATAAAAAATAAATTGGACAATGTATGACAAAGTGAAAAGGTGAGAGAGAATGCAATTGCTTATCTGTCAGTACTATAATTTTCAGTCTCATGTGACACAATTTTATCGGCATGCAATTTCAAAGAAATACATGATTAGCTACAAATAAACTCAAACTGAACGGTTAGGTATGTTTGGCATGGTTTTATTTTTTGTTTGTATCTCAACAGCCCCAAATTCGATGAAGAAAGTTGGAGTTCTCTCGGAAATATCTCCTAAAAATGGTTTTCGTTTTCTAAAACAGTAGTCTTTGAGAAGGAACAGTGACCAAACGAAAAAGAAGTAAAAAGAGCTCGGAAGCTTCAGGCTCGTCGGAACAGGTAAACTTCTCCCCCGAGGCCTTCCCAAGGGAGGAATTTCGTCTTCTGTTTTCTCTTCTTATCTTCCAATGTACGTCATTAACTCCCTTTTAATTAAGACTAAAGATCTCCTTTAAGATTGTCTGCAAATATTTGCTGAATTTGATTTTAGAAAAGACCTCAGTTAGGAATTAGATTGTTTGTATGGTAAGACGTTCCCTGTTTTTTTTTATGTTCGAATTTATTTGTTTTAGTTGCTACTTGTTTCTTATTTTTTTAAAAATAACTTCAGATGAAAGATATAATGTATTGCTGAAATGTTTTTTTCTTCCCGCATGTTTTTAGAGACAAAATCTGGTAATAATTTACGTTACCCTACACTGTTGTACGTAGAGCTTAATCTAACAGACATAAATCGTTAAAAATGTCCACTCCAATGTGTACCAGTCAAGAGAATAATGGGTAAAATAAGTTTGCAATACAAAAAGAGTGGTCAATTTTTACTACTATGGAGGAAAAGGGTACAAGATAATACAACACTCTTTTAAAGAAAGCACTGTGTATTGGAACAACTAAACATTTGACTCCCTAAATAGTGGGGATTTTAAATAACGTACTCAACACCAACGCAAAAGGTTTCTCCGTCAGGTGTGGAAATTTGATAATGATAGTAGCAATTATTAAAGAAGTCGGAAAGTCATCAGAAAGTAAACACACAAAATAAATAAATACATAAATAAAATCACTGCTATAGAGGGAAGCTAAATTGACTTCTTAGTGAAGGCGAGGCAATTGTTTAGATTAACTCAATGTTTTTTTCGATAGGACACTGGGGAAGGGAGGGGTAGGGGTACATTCCCTAATTTGCCACAGATTGAACATTTTTGGGATGAATTTGGACGGTCGATTGGCTTGTTTATGAGTTTACTCAAATTGATAGGGCGTTGACAATAAAACTGATACGATGTAATATAGGACATCGTGTGATAATTTTTACCCTCAGTTCTCACCAATATCATCTCGGACATGTATTCCAAGATAGCCAAACTTATTACTAAGACTTTCGTTCAATTAAGAGTTTTCTGGAAAAAAAAATATTATTTTGATTATTTTAAAATACCCTTCTTCTATCAATGTCGTCTTCACGTATGTAAAGTTTAACTTCACTCTAAAAAGTCTTTCTTTTTGAGTAGTTCCTGAATGCCAGTGAGGCAACCAGAAAGTCAATTTAGTGAGTTAATCTGTGTGTCTATGTAGGCAAATATTATAGATAACTCTCGGTGGGCGCCCATTATAGGTTCATATAACTATTAAAATTAGGGTTGGTTCGGGTAAGTGGACCACTGGGGTAAGTGGGCCACACCCCTTAAAACTGAAATGCGAGTATGGTTTCTATACTTTTTTATACTGATCATGTCAAATTCGATCACAGTGATTGCTTTTGCATATATTTAGGTTTCACGAAAAATTTTGTTGGATCATATAATTTATGTCAATTTTTTTTTTTTTTTTTTTTTGCGAGTTCAAGCAACATTTTTCAAAGAAGTGTTTCAATGTTAGTTTTTATTATTTTTTGCATGTTCATCAAGTTTTCTTGTAGGGTTTAAACTAAAGTATACATTGCAATAAGAATTTTTATGCAAAGTATTATAAATATGTGTTTAAGGGGAGGGGGCCCACTTACCCCGTAGTTTTTCCCTATTAGAGTAAGTGGGCCCCCTCCAAATAATGATGATTTCAAACTGAAAAGCAGTTTTTAACCGACTTCAACAAAGGAAAAGGTTATACAATTCGTCGGAGATTTTTTTTTTTTTTTGGTATGTTACAAGATTACTCGAAGACGCCGGGACCGATTTCAAAAATTCTTTTTTTTTTGTTAGAAAGGTCTTTCTTTCCAATTAGTCCCATCCTCTCGTGGTCCGTGTTCGATAACGGGAGCCTGCAGAAATCTTTCGAAAAAGAAATTGGGATCACAGTAATCGTAATAATGACCATTTTGAACGCCAAGCTTCTCTGGATTGAATAATGAAATTCCTTTCTATGGGTCTTTTCGAAAATTTTAAACCGAGTATCTTTCTATGTCCTGCTTTTTTCTCCTGAACTCAAACGAACTGAAAGTCGTACCAGGTACTGATTGATTCGTAATATTTCAGGTTTTATTAGTCTTAATTTACATAAGGTTTGATAAAAGGAATTCTGAAGAAAGTGAGGAAAATCTCCAAATTTTTGCTCAAATTTAAAGCGATTTGTCCTAAATGATTAAATTTGAAATCCATTGTTACAGAACGTGATTGATATGAAACAGTTATTATAATGATCATGAAAATTTTGAATGAAGGCTTAACTGAAGCAAACATGAAACTCATTAGCGGGCCACGTATGTAATACGTCGTGAAATTTTATGAACTGCGAGAATCTAGTGTTGTTTTGAACTATAAATTAGTTGAAAAGGCGTTAATATTTAGCCTTTAATTAAACTAGTACACAAATAAATACCAGAGAATAACAAGGATTATTTTTTAGTATCAATCGTTTAAAATTTTAGACGCGTTGATAATTTTTTCTTTTTTTTTCTTACTTAGTTTATTTTATGAAGCATTTACTTAAGAAAATTTGGTGAAGTTTTGCAATGGAAACATTACCTACATTTACACTAAAAAGAATAAAATAAAAATACTTTTGAAAAAAAAAAAAAAGAACCGACTTCGGAACTTCACTCAGCAAATGCTCTAAAAAGTAAAAAATAATTTTATTCTTTGAGCACCATCGATACTACATTTTAACATAAGTTTTGAAGTTGGCACAAAAACTGTAGGTAAAATGATGTTTACTATATTTTGCCAACATTTTCAGAGAAATCATTGAAAATTGAGAGCTGAATATTTGCACCATTACATAAATATGTATTTTTCAATGAATGCGAATGCGAATAAAGAACCTGGATTCATTTAAATTTATATTTATAGTTTCGAATGATTCTATTTAGCTTTTTTGCGCCGACTTCAAAACTTATGTTTAAATGTAGTATCGATGGTGTTCAAAGAATAAAATTATTTTTTACTTTTTAGAGCATTTGCTGAGTGAAGTTCCGAAGTCGGTTCAATTTTTTTTTTCAAAAATATTTTTATGATAAAGCAATTTCTACAATGAAATGAAAGATAATTATGGAAACCTCGAAGAAATTATGGTTCAGCTATAAAAACTGCAAAAGCTGGTAACTATGTATTTGTGAAACTTGTATCAAAGAAAACCATAAAGTATTATGAAGGTCTAATTTTAAAATATGATACAAATGAAAAAAAAAATACTGCAAAGTTTGATAGAAAGAATACAAATAGCTACACTTTTTATTGGTTTGATGTGGGTGATGTTAGAATTATAACTGAGGATGAAATGATAATGTTTCTCCCTCAGAAAACTTCAAATGGACGTTGCCATTAAGTCTTTCCATTTTTTTACAACCTATATATTTTTTCTTATTTGACCAAAATTGATCTTAATCGACTCTATTATGCTTGTTCAACACTAATTTTTATGTAGGGGAAGGGTGGGCACAGCGGCCACCCTAAGGAACATCTATTTTTTTCCACCCCTAAACTTTATTGAAACATTTTATAAATCCCTTCAACATTTAGTATGGTTACTTAGGCCTGATTAAAAATAGAAACTACATTTTTAAACTTTATTTGTACAAAATTTTTACTTTACCAAAAGCTGTCAAAGTGGCCACTTTGCCCCACTAGGTAGGGCAAAGTAGCCGAAATAGATTTAGATAGTATGGAAAAAATGAAACGCATTTAGTTTCAGAACTCAGAGCAATTGTATTAGGGCTTTAAACAAAAATAGGCATTACTAAAAGTATGTGAAGTTATGAAATCACTGGTATTTACATAAATCACAAATAAACTCATCGTCCTCCTCTTCGGCTCCTGTGCAGGCTTCGTGAGCCCATTTGAGGCACCCAGAACATCTAATCCAGCCTTCGTTGTCCTTAGATTTTGAGTAACAATCACCACAGAAAAAAACAATTGATGTCACTGACGTTGCCTGGCCACGTTGACGGATGTGGCCACTTTGCCCTCTAGCGCGCCATTTTCGAAAGAACAATATTTCACGTACAACCCGTTGTTGTATCTACTATTGAGACATATGAATTCAAAGCTAAAAACATGGTGTTTTGCACCATTGATGTAAAATTTACTTCACCTCGTCCTACAATAAACTAAAGCGAAACATGTGATGCACTTACCTAACATCAGAGGGTCGAAAAAGTGAAAAATTTGAGATATCTCCGTGAGTTTGCGTCTGAGCGGCACCAAACTGTAACACCACAACAACGGCTGCCGGGCGAATAGTTGAGTCTATTGCCGCTAGGCTACAAAACTATATAGGGAGGAAAACTTCAAGTGGCTACTTTGCCTGCAGTGGCCACTATGCCCACCCTTCCCCTAAAAGCAAAAACTATGCCTAACGGCCTTTAATGAATTTCACAGACACAGTTGTTTTGTATTCCGCTTTATAACTTTCTGTCATACACATTTGAATTTAAGTAGATATCTCGTTAATGGATACATTTATAAAAAAAGTATTTCCTACTAAAATGTTGCATACTTTATCAGGAAGGACATGCAAACCCCTTCTTTTTAGATATGCTCACTTTAAATATAAATAAATGAGGGTGGCCCACTTACCCCTTTCTAGGGGGTAAGTGAGCCACCCACGCCATTTTGTAAAGAATAAGATACTTAAAAATATTTGAACAATTTTTTTAGGAAATAATGCTGAACTTGTGTTAATTAATAATGTCCAAGATAAAATAAGTCAACAAATTTAAGCTGTTTTGCTTTAAAACTTTTGTATGAGGCTTTAAAAACGAACTATTCTAAAAAGGGGGCCCACTTACAATAACCAACCCTATATTAGAATTTTGTAGTTTAACTTTTATGGAGCCTGGCGCGGGATATTTTTGTTTATTCAATTTAGATGTTATTCCAGAAAAGGTTGCGATCCTTTGATCCAATGTGTTTTTTTGTCTCAATTTTTTTGAGTTCTTATGTCACAGTAGTTGCTAAAGTATAGCCTTTTACACAACGCCCTCGTTTCTGATACTACATGTATACTGCCGTGCTAAGCACAAAACTGGTACCTACACATTATCAGAATTGAATCATGGTCACAATGTGATTAATATGTGGTCCCCCTTTTAACCTAAATAGAATTCTTTTGGGTATTTATCAATAGGAAATGCTTAAAAAAATCTTTAAAAAAATGGTTCTAATGCAGGCACAAAATTTAAAACTACCATTCCTCAGTTAAATCAGCTGCAAAAACGACTTTTGCGCTTAGCACGGCAGTATGCGTAAAGGAAAATCGAAAAATAATTTTCCATTCGGCCATTGTAAAATGTGGTCACTTAATTTCTGCTAATAAATTGTTTATGTGTTTTCTTTCTTTTTTTTTTTGTAATTTTCTCAAGCATACTTGTATTCATGAATGTATATTTTACTATCGTATCTCAAAGATAACATTGATGCATATCGGTTTTGACATAAAACATAAATATAATAGAATCTGACATAAAAATGTATTTAAAAAGATAACTTTATCCTATAGGAAACTCACCTCATTTCCTATGAAATTCAGCTAAGTCCTTACCTTTTTTGGCAGGCGGCAATGTTGAAAACAAAGCACATATTGCCGTTACGCTTATTACTACACCCACTAATGCTGTACTTCTAAGAAATCCTAAAACAAATAAATCATGGAAATCTTACAAATAGGTGCATATCATTTTCTGGTAGTACTTCTACAGCGCTTTAAAACTTCCTAGATCTTCTAAGTTTAAAATGTTAAGTTAAAGAATGCTCCTTCATTTTATTTTATTTTACACTAGCAGTACCCGCACAGCGATGCCCGTGCATTTAAATGGGAAGGAAGTCCACTGAATAAATTTAAATTCACTCCAACCCTCTTAAGAAAAATTATTATAGTTGAAGCGTTATAGTAATTTGCCACTTTAGCGTCATCGTATTTGTATGCTTGAATAAAAAATAAATGAAATATTTCTGCATAAATAAAAAATAAATGAAATATTTCTGCATAAATAAAAAATACTTCATATGATACTATATTAATGTATTTTACTACTCATACTGTCTGAAAACACTTTTTCAGATATATTATTAGAAAAAAGTCAACGCAAAAACAAAAATGTCAAATTGATAGTAATTGGCCACCTTAGCATAGTTATTGGCTATGAAACCATACAGTTATTGGCCATTCAATGTTATACTGGATTATTCATATACATAGGAAAATATTAACCTTTACATGAATATAGTAAAGCATTATATGAAGATATTATACGGTGAACTGAATATATTTTCCCTTCATTAAATATATTATAACACTATAGCATTCAATATCTTTCCCCATCTTTCCCTTTTCTATTTTTTGACTTCTCTCTATTTGTTCTAGTCTTCTTTAAAGCATTATCTTTCTGTACGGCTGCTTGTCCATTCCATTTTCTTTTCTTTTCTTTATTTTTCACTCTTTTTGCTGCTATTCTTGTTCATTGTTTTTAATAGTTGCTCTATAACTCTCAGAAACTTAAATAAATGGTTTTTTGTCTATCCTATTAAGAAATTTTCTCCCACTTATTGGCGCATTTTGTTGGTAATCATCGATAAATTTGCTACAATGAGTTGTTTTGTTTGAAGTAGATGACGTACACCAATTTATAGGAGTTTTCAGAGGAGTTATCACAATTGTTGCTGCTGTCACATTATCTTCATTAGTCAGATTTGCATTTGTTCTTATAATTGCAGTCAGTATTTCAGTATTGGTAGAGTTTTTAGAAAAATCATTCTGGAAAAAAAAGTGCCAAATTTTGTATAACGGTCATGTATTATTTAAAACTCCCTTCTGATATTTCGGTGCTTTTATCTTGTCCATTTCGCCTCCAAAAATATTTTGGAAGTCTTTTAGAGACATAAGTTTATTTAATACGTTAAACTCTTCATTTGATTTTTCTGTTGCTAAACATTTAGAGCTATCAGTAGCGTTCTCATCATAGGGGGCTAATTACTATAATTTTCTGAAAATATCGTGAGAGTTATTGGCCACAACAAAACTTTAATTTTTAAGAATATATTCTTATATTACACCTCAAATTCTCTTATTAGGCATCACAGCTATACATCTTACAGTATTAAAAGTTGTAAATGAATTAAGTTTTTTTTAAATGTCGCATAAAAAATTCTAGTTTTACCATTTTCTCCACAATCTTTTAAACTACACTAAAAGTCCTTTCAAAGTTCAAAACAATTCGCCAAATAAATCAAAAAGACAGGAAATATACTCAAATTTAGTAAATTTTCAAGGCTTAACTCTATACGTAAATTTAAACCACTTAAGAAAGAGCAGCTTGTATGGAAAATGGATCTAGTGTTTCAGTCTTGCGTACAGAGTTAAGCCTTGAAAATCGACTAAATTTGATTAATTAAGATCTCCTGTCCTAATTAACGGACAGAAACGTGCTACAACTTTTCTTTTTCAGAAAAAAAACCCCTTTCCAGTGATATATAATACTTTGGGGTGGGGGAAGGTTTTCCCCCTCAATTATGGCGGATACACCAAAAATGAGACTAATTAATTAATTTAAAAATAACTAATTCGAAATTAAAAATTTGGCCTTTGAGGTGCACTGCCGTCTATCAGAATTCTTCGAAACAAACTGGCAGAGAAAATAACTATTGGTTAATTTGTAAATTTAAATTCAGAAATTAATCTATCAAAAAATTAATTTGCATTGTTTGTATCCATCGCCAATGGCTGTAGGCAGCTAGGAAGCGCTTTCTTCCGAACGGTTGGATTACTAATTTGAAGCAAATGCGTTAGGCATTTAGTATTACGGGGGCGGCCCGTGATAACCCGATCCGGTAAGGCGTCGGAGACGTGTCCGGAAGGACTCGGGTTCGATCCCAGGCGATCAAAGATCCACAGTCTTGATTAATGCGGCTGGGGGACGTCAAAAATGTCCTGGTCACAAAGTCCTCCAAGTGAAACTATACCTCTGGGGGTTCTGGGCCAAGGGTTTGCTCGACCCTTGGCTCAGGTTCAAAAGAACGAAGTGCTCTTCAGGGTCCTATCCCGGTTAAACTACGAGTTGTGGTAGGTACGGGGGAACTTGGAGTGTGTGAAGTATTACGCGGGCGTTAGTAAAACTTTACAAAACGCTATAACTCACCAGAAAAGCCAACACTTTGAATCTAAAATTGTGCAATTAATGTCCTAATTCTAAAAAAGAGACTGCAGTCCCTAATTAATATAATTTTTGTAGCTCCATTTAAATTTTACTCATTTATTCACATTTGTACAGTTTTGAATTTTCTGTATATTTTGTAACATCACAATTTATTATTCCTCTTTTACACTTACGTTTTTCAGATCTGAAAGGGGCCCCGGGGGCGAAGTGTGTCCGTGCGTCAATCTCGTAATCCCAAGGTGTTGGGTTCGATTCTCGCTCCACCATTATTGTAACCTCCATCTCTGTGCTGCCTACTGTGTTCTACGCTATGTATATACACATTGTACTATATGACGCGTTGGAGGTGAGTTCATAAACGGGTCCAGTGTGAACAAGTACACGGAATTGAAATGGATGTAATCCAATAAACGGTAAATGATTTTAAAATTTTGAGAAGTTACAATATGTTACAATAATGAGATATTGTACGTTACGATATCTATCTTTATGATGCACTCGTTTATGCCCAAGTAATTGTATACAGGGTGTCCACTCCTATCGTGGACCAATAGCTAATTTCTTAACCGTTAGAGATAAGCATATAGTTCATTTAGGAAAAAATCTCTAAATTACGAAAGGAATTTTGGGTCTATTCAATGTTTTTCAAAAAATCAAATTTTGAAAGAGTTACAAAATTTACATTTTTATACAGCCCCCCAGTCCTATCAATCATATTTAGTAAAACATTCTTGACACTGTAACGTTTAAAACTAAAAAAAAAATTACTGTTCTATCACAAAAATTGACTGAGTTATGACGTTTTGAAAAATCAAGATTTTGCATTATTTCATGACGTCATCGAGAGATCGCTTAAGGGACCGTATGCGAAATCCTTCAAAATCTTGATTTTTCAAAACGTCATAACTCGGTCAATTTTTGTGATAGAACAGTATTTTTTTTTTAGTTTTAAACGTTACAGTGTCAAGAATGTTTTACTAAATATGATTGATAGGACTGGGGAGCTGTATAAAAATCTAAATTTCGTAACTCTTTCAAAATTTGATTTTTTGAAAAACATTGAATAGACCCAAAATTCCTTTCGTAATTTAGAGATTTTTTCCTAAATGAACTATATGCTTATCTCTAACGGTTAAGAAATTAACTATTGGTCCACGATAGGAGTGGACACCCTGTATATTTTTTTCACTTGTAACTGTTCACTATCTATGTTTTCAGAATTAAAGTAATATAAAGAAACAAAAATAAGGAGTCTCAAAAGGAATTAGTTGTACTGCGATGCACAAAAAGTATTTTGAGTTTAAAACGGTACCAAAAAATGCTTTAAAAAAAGCAAGAAACTGTACTTACCAATCATAGCCATATTATGTTGGATCCAATCATCTTTTAGAAATATGTGTTTAAATTCATCATTTCCTTATTGTAATGCATTTATGATTGTTTAAGATTTCATAAAAAATATTTCAAGTGACATTTATTTTCTTTTAAACTTAAAATGTAACTCTTTGCTATTTAAAGATTTGAGTTTAAAGTGGACATCTTAAAACTTATAGGAAGTTATATCGGTTTTGTAAATACTTCAAAATATTTTTTGTGTCATGTGAGTTAGTGATATTCACGTGTTACTTTGTGTCTCGGGACTATAAATTTTATCTTTCTATTTTGTAAAATATGTTTATGTCAAACTATTATCCGTTCAAAATTAAGATTGGCCTCTGAATTTATCACTAGTTCTCTTATCTTCTCTACTGACGCCACATTATTTTTATGTTCGTATGTTCCATACATTAAAAAGCTACTTGAATTAAATTCAGCAATCTAGAGCCGCTATATAGACAGGCCGATACATCAAGCTTTAGGCAGGAATTCAAGTGAAACACAGACGATCGCAATTCACCAATGCAATCACAAATTCCAAATTTGGATACGTTACAATCGCTACGAGATGCGATTCTAATGTAATTCGACTTCCAGTAGCGATTGCAATTTGCGATCGCCACGAAGCGATTGCAATGGTGTTTCACTTGAATTCGGCCCGAAGTTTCACTACTTTGAATCCAACTCATTTACTTTCATTTTTCATTGTTGCGGAGCTAGAGTTACTAAAACAAAGTTTCGGATCACTACCAAGCTTTGTTAAATTCACATGAACAGTTACCAAAAAGCGATAACTCGACAAAAAAGACAACCCTCAAACACGCGCTGGATCCAAAGTGGTCAAAACTTAATCTTGATGCTTCGGTTCGTCTATTTAGGGGCCTTACAGCAAACAAGAAAATGCAATTTCGACCATTCAACACGTGCATACGTACCTAAGGACATATCAACAGCCGAAACGTCCTTTTCAGCCATTCCTGAGTTAATTACGATGAGTTTTCTTGTGATGCGTATACGTATGTATGTATGTATCTCGCATAACTCAAAAACGGTATGCCGTAGAACATTCTCGTTTCGCATGTAGGCTCTAAAGTGGTCTAGTTGTGCATCTACCCATGCGGTTGCATTCAGATGTTCCCAATGAAGTTTTTTACCCCTTTTCATATTAAATGTGTCAATTTTAATGCAGACTTAAGTGATGTTATAATTTGGCGACCAGTTGGCGACATATCGCCTAGCTTTAGTCGCTAAACTGTTTACCGTCAACTTGGCAACATATCGACCTTTGCGAAAAAAAAAATGATTTATCAAATTTGGATTTAAATTGGCGCTAATGGCGACATTTTATAAATAATTCTCTAAATGATGTGAAAATCAGTGATATTTAGAAAATGAATCCTTGTAGAACATTTCTTTGCATTTTTTCTAGGTTGACAAACTAGGGGTATGTAGAACTGTTGAAAGTTTGAATTGATATCTTGCTCACAAAAAGGTACGATTTGAAGTTAAAGGATCTATTGTAAAATTTTAGCATAAAAGGAAGTAGTGGTGGGTCCATACCAGCTTTATTTTTCTTTGTTAACACTGCTTTAATGTGATGAAATATCGAGCTCCATTTTGATCCATGAAGCTAAAACAGCAATATCTACAAAGAACAAAATATAGTGCCGGCCACCTTGTCTAGTGGTCAGAGTAGTCTGCCATGGATGGTGTGACCCCGGGTTCGAGTCCCGGCTTGGGCATGGATGTGCTTTCTCTCTCATGTCCTTGTCCTTTCTTGATATGAATGTGTTATTGTGTGAAAGGTTGCCTACCCTATAAACGGGTACCTATGGCATGCGTGTACTGCGGAAGTCGGACTTCACACCAAATAACGGTACAGTTGAAAAAGTGAAGCAGCGCACCCCAAATTGCCAGCCTGGCTGACACACGACAGAAAAAAAAAGTCTGTTTGGAAACGAAAGAATGACATTTACAAAGCTGAAATATTTCCAAAATTTGAAACTAAACCTCAATTGTTTGAAAAGAATCATCTGCTAATAAATGCATTTTTAGAACTAGCGTCTTTTCTGCAGTGAATACAAGTGTAAGAAGCAGAGGCATTGGACTAGGATGGTAAAGGTAAGAAACATATTTATTAAAATCACGCGAACTGTAAAAACATAAATGAGGTAAGAACACAAGTTAAAATAAGACTACATGACTAGATACTTAAGCGGCTACCAACAGCCGAACTGCAAGTTGAACTATCAGGAGAATTGTGGCTGTTTATATAGCGGCTCTAGGTTGACCTAGAGCCGCTATATAGACAGGCCGACGCATCAAGATTAAGTTTCACCACTTTGGATCCAATTCCTTAACTTTTACTTTCAACTTTTCATTGTTGCGGAGTAGGGTTACCAGAAAAAAGTTTTGGCACATTGCTAAGCTTTGCCAAATCCACGTGCCGCTAATATTTGCTCACAGTGAAAAATTACCAAAACGCGATTACTGGCCAGAAAATACAACCACTCAAACACACTAACACGCGCTGGATCCAAAGTGGTGAAACTTACGGCCGTATTCTCAATGCCATCTCAACGCGAAGTTAACACTCGAGTTATCCAAAACCGGGGTTAATCTAAAACTCGTATTAAACGTTTTGCGTATTCTCCAAGTCGTTTCAAGAGCCGCTTAAGATATCGGAGTGTTAGTGGAAGTCAAAATGAAACGGCAGTCGCCATTGGCTACAATGATTCACGTGACATTTTCTATTTGTTAACTGTATCCTTAACCGCTTGATTTTGTATGTTTATCTCATTTTATGCGAAGCGTGCTTCTATATCTTTCCTCTTCTATTTGAATCTTTCGTAAAATAAATAATACGATGACTCAAAAGAGCAACTTTACAGCTATCGAAATAGAATTACTATTATTGAGCCTAACAGATTACAAAAAATATAAACGCATAATTGAGTGGTTGCACTCGGTGGTGTCTAGCATTAAGGGGCTTAACATAGTAATTATCTGTCCACGGCACTTTTGCTGGGAAAATTCCAAGTCATAAACAATCAATTAAAACATAATATTTCGTGTTTTTAAGAAAAAATAATTACAAGCTTAATTTTACGTTACATTATCTTCTGACCAGTAAAATTTTCGCTTGGCGAGAATTGGGCCATCTAAGATTTACGGCAACCCTTGTGTTATCTCCGTTGCGAAGGAAAACTGTTCGGATAATAAATAAAGACAATATTAAAAGTTAATTTGTTGGCGACTATTTTACAACTTGGCATTCAATTCTATTTCTGTATGTTTACTTGACGGATCAATTTTTACTTCCTTTTACGTAGTAAAGGAAGTATTGTGATCACGAAAAAAATTTCACTCAAATTTCGGTCTAAATTTTGACTTTGCTCACCCCTGAATGAATGTCGCGTAGTTTTTTCGACCTGTCAGCACGTGCATATGTACCTAACAGCATACAAACAGCCGAAAAATCAATTTCGACCACCCCCGAGTAAATTACGACAAGTTTTCTCGTGACGTCTGTATGTACGTATGTGCGGATGTATGTGCGGATGTATGTGCGGATGTGGCTCGCATAACTCAAAAACTATATGCCGTAGAAACTTCTAGCTTGGTATGTAGGCTCTGAGAGGGGTCTAGTTGTGCACCTCCCTTTGTGATTGCATTCGAATGTTCCCAAAGGGGTCTTTTACCCCTTTTTTGGGGTAAATCAATGTTAATTTCAATACAGACTCAGGTGATATGAACTGGCACCACTACTTGGCGACATGTCACCAAGCTTTTTGTCGCCAAGTGTTTGACTTGGCGATATATCGCCAAGTTGGCGACAAATTTGGCAAAAAAATATTTTTTGAATTTGGGTTCAACTTGGCGCTATTGGCGATATTCTGCGAAAAATTCACTGAATGATATTAAAATCGGCAATATTTAGAAAATTAACCATTGTAAAATATTTTTTTGCTTTGTTTCGTGGCAGATTAGGGGAGTAAATATTTGAATTGTTACCTTGCTCACTCCAAGCACTTTTTTTAACACTTAAGGCAACTACTAAGAAATTTACACGTAAAAGGAAGTAGTGTGAGGTCCATACCAGATTTTTTACGTTATTTTGCAGCTTGTTTTATTTGATGGTTTATTCTGCATTTTAATGGCTTTTTTAAAATTAGTTAGCGAATTATTTTTCATTTAACTGATTCTGAGTCTTGTTTTGTTCCTCAAATAAGTACAACTCAAAATGTTCTACACGATCCATACGACTGGCGTCCATGTTTGTTTACGAGAAAAGGATGATGGGAAGGAAATCTACGCTTGACCCACGCTTAAACCGCCGAAGTCGGGGGTACAAGCGAAGCTCAAAAAAGAGCGTGTTGTGACGCATCTTTTCGCCAAGCCGGATTGGAGAATACGCTTTTTTTTTGCAGCCTCGTGTTAAACCTCGCTTAAAACTTAAGCGTCGGTTAAAACGGCGTGGAGAATACCGGGGTTAATCTTGATGGGCCGGCTCGTATATATAGGGGCCTTAGTTTGACCGATTTCGATGGTAACGGTTTGACCCGTGACTCATGACGTCATCAAATTTTGATTCTATATATAGACTACAAAGTGGTCAGGCCAAACTACTTTCCTTACTTGTTGAAATTTCACTCCCGTTGAGCCAAAAGGTTTATAATTTAAAATAAGTTGTGAGTGTTGACAATGACACTGATAAAATCAAACATGAAAATTGATGATGTAGGCTGCTGATTCTCGAAATCACCCAAAGCAGTACATGAAAAGTACGTGTGAAAAGTTTTTACTTTTTACGACATGATAAAGCCGTATACGTTTAAACATTTTCATTAAGGTTTAAGGTGCGTTAGAGAGCGTATTATCACTATGTATTCTTTTTCGTTAATGCAATTTAATTGAAGTAGAGTTATTTCAATAGTTTTCCTGACATATGTCTCATGTCGTTTGCGCATTAAGGCTTCTATATTTCATCCTGACGAAACAAAAAAGTTGCATTATCCTTTGTAAAAAAACTTTACATCTATAAACTCAAGCGGTTTTTTTGTATCATTACTTTTTGAGGGAATCCGTAAAATCCAAAACATCAGTGTTAAATATCTCTACTAATAATAAAGCTGAAGGTGGGTCTGTCTGTCCTTCTGTCTGTTACGCGCGTAGCCCCAAAACCGTTCGGTCGATTTTCATGCCACTTGGCACAAAATTAGTTTGTAGCATGTAGTTTTGCACCTCGAAGCAATTTTTCGAAAATTCCATTTCGTTCTTTTTCTATTCGAATTCTTAGCGGAAATTCGATAAAATTGGGAAGAAATATTTCATACACATTTTCAAGTCTTATGTCATTCGAAAGCTGGAAATTTTCTGCACAAAATGAAGTTTTTTGGAAGTTTCTACGATCCTCAGGAGTGGTGTAACAATTGTTTTTAGAATCCCGGAATTCAAGGCTTACCTTCAGTAAAGCAAGCCAAACGATTCTAAAATGGTTTTGCTCTAGAATAAAATTTGTTTGAAAAGAGAGATAAAATGAATTATTTTATCAACGGAAATCAACTTTTCATGTTGTTACTACGGTTACGTGTTCATACTTATTTTTGTTTCGTTCTTTTTCCAGCGTTGCCAGACGTAGTATTTTTGATTCTACGGTAATATTTTTTCGGCCCAAACAAGGAGCGTAGTATTTTTCTGGCAACCCTGATTCCAATATACTAATGACTTAATTAAAAGATTTGGCGGATTTTTTTTTTTTTTTTTTTTTTTTTTCATTTTCATAGATTTCGCATTTCAGCAACATTGATTTTGGCAACGTTTGGAAACAGTAGTATTTTGTAATATTTTTGTTTAGAGGAGGCGTAGTATTTTTTTGTTCCAATTCTCTGGCAACCCTGTCTTTTTCCCGGTGAAGATGCTTTGGGACCCTGCTTGGCGCGTTTTCAAAAAGTCAACTACGCAAAATAGCCAGGGTTACCACGCTTGGCGCGCCTATCGCCCATTTAGCGAGAAAACGGTACCTAGAGCACAGATTAACCAAATATCGTATCAATTGCGATATTGCATCGTTCTTTTTAAAGTGTTTCTTTTCGGAAAATGTATTGTTTTGTTTTTTAGCTAGGAAAGAAAACTTTCTTCTTCTTTTAAACTTTGGTAAGATTTCTATTGGTTTCTGTTATCAACAAAATTGTTCTTATTTTCTCTTTTGGCTTATTTTTGTGCATCTCCCTTGGGGTTGCATTCGAATGTTCCAAGGGGGTGTTTTACCCCATTTATCGGGTAAATTAGTGTTTTCAACGCAAGGTGATATTAATTGGTTAACAAAAGTGATATGAATTGGCGCGACCACTTGGCGATATATCGCCAAGCTTTTGATCGCCAAGTGTTTGACGCCAATTTGGCGATTTTTTTTTTTTTATTTAGGTTCAATTTGGCGCTGTTGGCGTTATTTTGCGAAAAATCCACTGAATGATGTTAAAATAAACGATATTAAGGAGATTAATCATTGTAAAACATTTTTTTTTTTTGCATTGTTTCGTAGCAAACTAGGGATACAAATGTTTGAATTGTTATCTTGCTCACTCCGAGCACTATTTTAGCACTTAAGGCATCTACTAAGAAATTTACACGTAAAATTAAGTAGTGTGGGGTCCATATCAGATCTTTATATCATACTTTGAAGGAATTATAGTTGAATAAAACTAAAATAGAGCATTTTTTCTTGCTATATCAATTATTTTACAAATAAACTTTTAATTTTATACTACGGGCAAAGCCGTGCGGGTACTGCTAGTGTTAAATAATTAGATTATAGTTTAAAAAAAACTAAAAAATACGCTTTAAGAGTTAATCAAACTATAAAGAGCTTTAAACCTTCATGTATTATAAGTTCACATGCACTTATAAAATACAACAGCGTGTAATATAGTTTAGCTTCTAGTATTTTAATAATATTATTACATATATTACTTTTGGGTCATTCCATGTGAAATCAACAAGCCTCAAAACTTGACCATCACCAATTTCAAAAAAAAATCATAGGGTTGAATACGTCTATAAAGTGATACAAAAAAATGATTTTTAAAATTTTTTCAGCTGTTAGTTTTTTGTGGGGGACCCCCTAAAAAAGTCGAAAATGGCAAAAAGTCGAATTTTGTACATACAAAAATTCAATTTTCTCAGCTTCTATTGCTGCTAAAGTCTTTTGTTATATGTCATTTTAAAACTCTTTAAACAAGCTTTCATACGATATATGACTTGATAAGGTTTCGTGGTGTTAATATTTCAAGGTCATCGAAAGCATTATTTGACCTTGAATATCTCAAAAAGTATATTTTTTTATTTTTTAAAGACTTTTTCTGTACTTACTTTTGTCATGGTTTTCACCTTTTGCTTCCGGTTGCAGAGTTAAATTCAGCAGCGTGATTTTAAACGCACTTCCGCTTTATAGTAGAGCGAGCGGCACAGTGCGTAACAAAATAAATTTAACAAACAATAAATTTAACACATTAATCTCAAGGCTAACCAAAACAAAGATATATTTGCAGATTGTGGGCATTTAATCTTCACGTGAGCTATGTATAATAGGGTGGGCCGAAAAAACACTTTTTTTTATTTCGAATTTGTAATAGCGCGGAAAAGTTGCGAATTATGAAGACAAAAAGAAGGAAAAAAAAATTATCGAAATCGGTTGATATCTTCCGATCGCGCATAAGCCCTAAAGTTTGACAAAAAATGAAAAAACTTCATTTTCGCAATTTTTTTTTAAATTTTTGAATTTGATGTTTTCGAAATGTAATAGTGCGGAAAAGTAGCTAATTGTAAGGACAAAAAGAAGAAAAAAAAAATTATCGAAATCCATTGATATCTTCCGATCGCGCATAAGGCCTAAAATGTGACAAAATATGAAAAAAACTTCATTTTTGTGATTTTTTTTGAAAAAATTTCGAATGAAATGTTTCCATAATTTTTTCGCGCGGAAAAGTTATAATTATGAAGACGAAAAGAGGGATAAAAAGGAGGAAAAAAAAATTATCGAAATCGATTAATATCTTCCGGTCGTGTCTAGGGCCTAAACTTTGACAAAATATGAAAAAACATCATTTTTGCGACTTTGTGTTTAATTTTTTGAATTAGATGTTTTCGTAATGCAATACTTGTAACATTTGCTAAAATAGCCTTAAAACATTGTGTTTTGATTTTGTTTTGGTCAGTTAATATCTTCCGGTCGCTCATTAACACCAAATTTAACCAAAATAATAATTAAAAAAAAGTTACATTTTTACACGTTTTTGGTTTTTGATGAAAAAATTTTTGTGAAACAACCGTATTATTTTTTAAGACAGACTGACAATAATCTAGAAAAACAAACTACCACAGGTTCAGTCGATATTATTCAGTTGCGAAAAGACTTAGAAACTCTCATGCGTAGACGTCGGGCAGCAATCCAGGCAACGTCGCTCGCCTGGCAACGGCTCTCTTCCACTCCATCGCCGCCTTCCTAGGACTACGTCAGCTGTCTGCCTATATTGTTTTTTCAGTCTACGTTTCTATGTAGTAATCGCGATGTACTATTATTTAGTTCAATCTATCTGTTTAAATTTTGAAATTCTTATAGTCTTCTGCAATGATGTAGTTTTCTGCTCTGTGTGAACTCGGTGATTTAACGAAAAAGTTGTACAATGGACGAGCCAAATAACAAGACAAATACTCTAACAACAAGACAAATATTTCGCTGCCCCACTTTTGGTACTCCAAAAGAACTGCCATCAAACAAGCTGTCCACTGGCAAGGACATCATTAGGTGCCGTACTCAAGGAAGGTTAAATTTGGCACTAGAAATTAATAATGGTGTCTTCGTCAGTAGGCAGTTAGGTTGATGGCAGTTCTTTGGAGTGCCAAAAGTGGGGCAGCCAAATATTTGTCTTGTTATTAGAGTATTTGTCTTGTTATTACATAACTTTTTGTTAAATCACAGAGTCCACACACAGCAGGAAACTACATCATTACAGAAGACTACAAGATTTTCAAAATCAAAACAGCTAGATTGAACTAAATAATAGTACACTGTGATAACTACATAGAAGCGCAGACTGAAAAAACAATATAGGCAGACAGCTGACATGGTCCTAGGAAGGCGGCGATGGAGTGGAAGAGAGCCGTAGTCAGGCGAGCGACGTTGCCTGGATTGCTGCCCGACGTCTGAGCATGAGAGTTTCTAAGGCTTTTCGCAACTGGATAACATCGACTGAACTTGTGGTAGTTTATTTTTCTACATTATTGTCAGTCTGTCTCAAAAAATACTACGTGTGTTTCACAAAAAATTATTCATCAAAAACCAAAAAACGCGTAAAAATGTAACTTTTTTTAATTATTATTTTGGGTAATTTTGGGGTTAATGCGCAACCGGAAGATATTAACTGACCAAAACAAAATCAAAGCACAATGGTTTAAGGCTATATTAGCAAACGTTACAAGTACTGCATTACGAAAACATCTAATTCAAAAAATTAAACAAAAAATCGCAAAAATGATGTTTTTTCATATTTTGTCAAAGTTTAGGCCCTAGGCACGACCGGAAGATATTAATCGATTTCGATAATTTTTTTTCCTCCTTTTTATCCCTCGTTTTGTCTTCATAATTATAAGCTTTTCCGCGCAAAAAAATTATGAAAACATTTCATTCAAAATTTTTTCAAAAAAATCGAAAAAATGAAGTTTTTTCAATATTTTGTCAAATTTTAGGGCTAATGCGCGATCGGAAGATATCAATGGATTTCGATAATTTTTTTTTCCTTCTTTTTGTCTTTACAATTAGCTACTTTTCCGCACTATTACATTTCGAAAACATCCAATTCAAAAATTTAAAAAAAAAATCGCGAAAATGAAGTTTTTTCATTTTTTGTCAAATTTTAGGTCTTATGCGCGATCGGAAGATATTAATCGATTTCGATAATTTTTTTTTCCTTCTTTTTGTCTTCATAATTCGCAACTTTTCCGCGCTATTACAAATTCGAAATAAAAAAAAGTGTTTTTTCGGCCCACCCTAATGCATAAGCCTCTCATATAAATATTTTTACTTATGTAAGAATCATCATGCGTGCGAATGGAACAATGCGTCACGCCGCTCCGCTGTAAAGACGTCTAGAATTGAATTTTAAAAGGGACAAGTGGTAAGAAAAAGAGAGAGACGAAGATATTGGGGGCGGCCAGGTGGAAGGAAAGGGAATGTGTTGTGGAATTTGGGCATTAAGTCATTATATAAGCTAAAAAAGTACGCCTTTAATATAAATGCTTTTATTTATTTGTTTGAGGATTCTCTAGTGATATGGCACAAAGCGTTAGGCCGCTCTGCTGTCAATACGTTTGGAATGGACTTTTCTAATTCATGTTTGGTAACAGGACGAGAGAAGAAAATATTGGGGTTGCCGGGTGTAGGAAGGGGGGTGTGCTGTAGATTTCCGAGGAGTAAATCATTACAAACCTTAAATATAGGCCTTTAATATATATATGTATTTTGTGAAGATGTTTATGTGCTAACGGCACGAAGCATCAGGTCGCTCCTCTAAAAAGGTGTTAGGAATATACTTTTGGATGGTATGCTTGGCAACAGGCCGATAGAAGGCGATGATATAGAATTAGTTTGGGTTAATCTGTGCTTTGGGTCCCTTTTCTCGCCAAACACGGATTTCGGTTTTGTCGCCATAGAAACGCCATTTTTGCGGAATGTGTCTTGGAGCTTTCAACTACGCGAGACAACGAGGAAAACACACCAGTTGGCGACTTGGGTTCAGTTCCCAACTTGCTCA